>DWAN01001599.1:0-17324 GCA_018230445.1 Heliconius hewitsoni | reverse complement strand
TATATATATATATATATATATATATATATATATATATATATATATATATGTAGTATAACTGACCGGTGACGGAGACGCGGTCGTCGCCCCGCAGCGGCACGCCGTCGCGCGTCCAGTGCACGGCGGGCAGCGGGTACCCGTCCACCTCGCACGGCAAGTTGATCTCCGAGCCCGCCGCCACGCGCGTGCGCGAGCTCACGATGCGCGTGCTCACTGGCACTGCGTACACACACACGACACGTATATGTACTATTCATGTACACAATGAAACACTAATAGTGGGTTCTTTAATGACAGTAATAATTACAAAACAACAATCATTATCACATAAAATAAAAATATGAAAGTTATAAATATCTATTATTAGATTTTTTTTATAAATATTTGTTCTTTGACAAAAATTTACGTTGTTCCTTTATTCACTTGATAATTTTTTGTAATAGTCACCATATCATAAATGAATAGTTCCGCTGAAATAGCATCAACTGAACACTTTTATTTTACAAATAAACTAACGATGTCATGAAGTTATAAGATGTACTCGTAGGTTACATTAACATGCAAAGAGAGATCATGCACCAAAACCCATCATGCAATGAAGAATAATGAAGCTTTTATAGTAAAAATTAAAATTAAAACATGTATCAAGGTACGGTCTTACCGGTGAAGACTGGCCTCTCCATAAGCCTTGGCTCCGGCGTGGTGGAGGCCTCAGTGGTGGGCTCGGCGGTGGTCATCGGCCCCTCCCCATACCTCGGCAACAAGAACGGGTGGTCCTCCTCGATGTCAGTCCTTAACGCTTCTATGGTGACCGACCACTCGGCCGGCGACTCTATGCCATTGTAGGCCTGGCATATGTACTCGCCGAGAGTGTCGGGGGAAAGCTTGCGTATCTGGAGCACGTTGTCGCGCGCCTCGTAGAGCGGGCTGCTGTAGGGCACCATGGGGCCGTCGCGGCCGTGGTACCAGTATATGGCGGGCGGCGGGAACCCGTACGAGAGGCAGCGCACGCTCAGAGGCCGTCCCAACTCTCCCATCACCACCGCGTTGGGTTCTCCCGCTATACCCGCCTTAGTATTCACAGGACCTAGCCCCGTCCCCTTTGTTAGTACTACACTCTACGGCTTGTGAATATTCATTTGTATTTTTTTTGATTGTTCATTTATTTGGTTGCAAATAATGAAAACAATACTAAGCTTAGTTTAATTTTATAAAGATTGCTTGTTGTTTTTAACTGTGTTTAGAGTACAATTGGAACTTAGCAAGGAAATCTAATTTTCTTTTTTAGTTTGTATTTTGAAAATAAAAGATGTACATATAGATATATACATCTTTATGTATCTACTATCATTTTATTCAGCTGAAAACGAAACTTCAATATTTACAACCAATTCATATGAATCAAAGTGAAAGGAACATTCACAATCGAATATTATTTCTAGTAAGCGAATCCAAACCCATGAATATCATACCATATTTTATTAAAATAAATGTAAATAATGTTCTTGGATGCTCTAACATTACGTTAATATCAGTGACAGTACACTATCGCATACATAAATAACACTAACACAATAGTACAAATAACAAATATTAGAAATATTTTATTTGGAGAATCCAAGAATTCAAGAAAACAACTAACTACTGTTAATGATCGCAAAACCTGTGTAATGTGCGCGTGCGCAGAGCAGCGCGAACGCAGCGATCACTGAGAGCCGTAACATGACGCGTGAGTACTGTCGCCTGCACCGACCGCCGACTGACTGACTCTATTCCAATGTATCATCATCAACACATAACGACATAATAGGGAACCTCAAACACTGAATTCCGGGATCATCCAAGAATATAAGAATATATTTTAAATTAAAAAAATATTAAAGTATATTTTCGTTTTATTTGAAAACATAATTCATAGTGATTCGCCGTTTTAAAATATTATAAGCAACAAATGTGCCGATAAGATAGAGGGCCCGAGGGAAGCTCTGATCATATTTAGATAAAAGACTGTTGACTGCAAATTTTGCGGACATCCTACGAAATGATAAAATAAACGAAATGAACGACTTTGTAATCACAAAATTATGAAATGAATAAGTTCCGAGCATTATTTCTTACGAACTGCCTCTCCTAACGACTGATGTTTTGAATTTAATAGGACACATATACAAGTAAAAATATAATCTTTAGTATTTAAATCTGTTGATCATAAAATATCTATTCCTTAGGTTCTAAGGTTATCGATACTTGTTTATTTAGCCTTAGTGTATTTATCATCTAGGAAACGATAACTATCAGAAAGATAACGTTATTCTTTCTAATTCTAACTGTAATTACAACTTAATATTAATTATAAATATAAAAAAGTTGAAAAAATATAAAAAAAAATCATATAAAATCAGCTACACGCTTTAAACAGCAGGTTAGGCAGAGGGAACCTAGTGATAAGATACTCCGTTCCTCACTTTACGCCGATTTTTTCGAGGCATTGCGTTTTGAGTGGCGGAGCTCAACGTCGGGTTTTTTTTCAAGGTGCCAGAGCGAACAAACGAAAAGCGAATAAAAAATATTAAGAAAATAATACTACATTCCCTCGAATGAGAATCGAACCCACAATCATCGCGTTACAGACACACCTTATGCCCCTGCGCCAGTCGTGGTCCAAAACGTAGATGTTTTACTATGGCTATTTTCAAACAGTACATATTTTGTACACATTTCCGTTGCTTCTCCATTATCGCGTTAAAATAATTATCAGCAAAAGTGATTGGTTCAAAAGTGTCGAAATACTCATATGTGGTCCAGATGTGGACCGACAGTTCTGCGTAGCGTCGTGTTACATTGATAAAATGTTAACGCTCTCAGTGATTGCTTTTTTTGTAAAAAAAATAATTAAAGCATACGTATTGAAAATAGAGAGTCATTCAAGTTACAGTGAAAATATAGAAAGAGTTGTAAATGAAGAATAATAAAATAAAACCAAGTTGACTAAAATCTACTTCAAGTCACAATGTCATTGCATTTAAAAATAGAAAATTAAAAGAATAAAAAAATGAGAAGAAGAACAAGAAGGATCATCAAAATGCATTGCCAAATATTCTATCACCTCAAACACAACACAACTGCGAACATGACCACAGACAGAACTAAAAATTTAATGTCAATCTTTTCTTCTGAAAAGTATTCTTATTTAAGTAGAACATTTTAAATATACAAAATTAAGTTCACGTTCACAGCAGGTTCAGCTTACACTAAATAAACCTGGACTATTAGCAACTCTATAATGAATGTTAAAACCATGTTTTTTTTTTGGGAGTTCTCCTGCTATCAACATCATCATCTGTTGTCGTATTTTTGGTTGGCTATTAATGCACTCACCATCGACCTCGAGGCGTATCTCCTGCGTGGCGTGGCCGAGTTCGTTGGTGGCGACGCAGATATACACGCCGGAGTCGTTGCGGTACAGGGATACTATCTCCAGCGAGCCGTCTGTCAGCAGCCGGTAGCGGCCCGTGTCGCTCTCGATCTGCACAGCAAATGGCAATACAGTAATGGCGGTGGTAGCTCAATGTTTTTACGCGCATAGGGTGAAGATAAATGGTCTGCAGAGAGAGTTTAGTGTCAAGACACTTTGTTCTTCGTTTTTACTTATTAGTCGTTATTATGATGGATCGTTAACAAACTATATCCGCGGATACAGACCGACACACTTCACGATATATCTCGCACACAGCAGGGTAGACAGAGGCAATGTAGTGTTGTAACACTCCGTTCCCTACTATCTGCTGAATTCTGGAGGCATTGCACGTTGAGTGGTGGAATTCAACGCCGCGCTTAGCATCGACTCCAAAGCGAAGAAATGAAAATTTCTTGGCTCTTCGACTCTTAAATATTTAATTTCCTGGAGTGGGGACCGAATCCACAACTAATAGCGTTTACAGTCACTTTTTGTGTTACTTCGACACGACTGGCCTCAAAAAATATAGTACTCGTATGTAGAAAGTGTGTAGGTATATTATAAAGAATTCAAAAGTATTTGAGCGACAGAAGTACCGTAATGGCTCCCCATCGCCAGGTGATGGTGGGCGGTGGGTTGCCGTGGAACAGACAGCGCAGCGTGGCCTTGCCGCCCTCACTCGCGCGCACCTCCGGCTCCGTGAGCGCCGCGACTGCGCTCGGCGCCTGCGGCAGCTCTGCGGGACAGACGGGCATCGTTGCCAATATTAGTAAAGACACTACAACTGAGCTTGTTCACTACACAAATTGACAAATTCAGATTTTTACATACATTCATACGGGGGTAGTCAGACAGAACGGAGCGCCAAACGCTATGGTCTCTACATACTTCCCTCGCATTGTCCACTGTCATCAACCTCTTCATATATGCCCTCCGGGGAGTCCTCACGCTTTTACGGGACCTCCCTCTATCTTTGATGCTGTGTTTTCAGAGGCGAACCGAGGTCTCCCCCTACCTCTCTTACTGCTCATTGCTGTACCTGCCATTCTGTGTATCTCTTCATTGCGGATTCAATCAGCTAAGCTGACTTCGCATATCCTACAAAGAGATTGCATCTCCACAGCATTCATCTTTCTTTCATTTATCTTCCGTAATACCCACGTTTCGCTGACGTATACAACACTGCATTGTGTACGGCCAAACGTACAGCTGTGCTGATATTTTGCTGACTGATTAATATTAAGAATATTAAGTCCCTTTCTAATGTAAAATATGACATAAACATAAATATGTTATAACACGACTATAAACTGATACGTACCGGGAGCTCGCACGGCGTTGGGATCAGAGGTGGCGGCGGGCGAGGGTGCGGGCGCGGGCGTGGCGGGCGGCGCGGGCTGCAGGCACAGGCTACTGCAGCCGCGCTCGCAGCACTTGCCCACGCCAATGCAGTCCGCATCGTCGTTGCACTCGCGCCGGCACTGTCCCTCTGCGATCTCTGATTCCTCCACATCGGGGCACACGCCCGTCTTGTTAACTGCATAGAAATATTTTTACTTACTTTAAGCGCATACTTTAAAAAAAAATATATAAAACACGGTCTTTAACTCTTTCAATTATTTTATTACTATTCATTGTGTCCTATAGAGACCGAGGTGGTTAGTGTGTATTACCAGTCCTGCAGTCGGTGGAGTAGCGCACGTCGGCAGTGAGCGCGTCGCGGTAGGGCGCCGCCACGCAGCGCTGGCCGGCGCCGCAGCGCGCACCTGCGCACGGGTGGTCGAGGCACGTGCAGCGCTCGCAGCCGTCGGCGCCGGTGGCGCGCCGCACGCCGTAGTGGCACGTGAGGCGCTCGCACTCGCGGCGCAGCGGCGCGCAGTCCACGTCCACGGGCACGCACGCGCAGCGCTCGCAGCCCGCCGCCGTGCGCGTGCGCTGCACGCCGTACTCACAGCGCAGCGCCGCGCACTCCGCCGCGTAGGCCGAGCAGTCGGGCACCACCTCGTTGGACTCCACTGTGGAAGCCACCCGCTACCGTTAGCTGCGATACTTTGTATTCTTATTTATACTTACGATATGTAAATAAAAATAGTTATAGTACAGCATGGTGATGATAAAAAAGTGCGTGAAAAGAAAAGCGTGCAGTCGGTGTAATGTGAGAAATCTGGTAATCGGATAATTCGTCTCACGTCACATACGAACGTATGTTGTGGAAAGGAGCAAAAGAACAAAGGTCGTCTCGAGAGCGCAAGCTCGATGCAAGTACCGAAAGGTATGCAGAGTGCGGCGCAGTCGGCGTAGGACGCGAAGCTGTTGTCGTTGCCGCCGCAGCCGCGGAACACGAAGGGCAGGCAGTCCCCGAGGCCCGCGCTGTAGTACCAGCGGCGCGCCGGCGCCGGAGCCCCGCAGCGCGCGTCGCCCGTCGCCACCGCGCGCAGGCACGCCGGCGCTGCACCCGCGCACGTTACTGCACCGCTCCACTCACACATCACCATTCACGCCGATCACATACAAACTTTTTGTATCCTTATTTCGTTACTGAATACTATCTCATTTTTTTTCTTTTCACTAATTATAGATAAAAATTCTATCTAAAAGAGTGCGCCAATATTTTCAGAATGGATTTTTGATCCATTAAAACCAAATTTTATTAGTAAAGTACCAAGATATAATAATGCGAAAGCATGAATGAATAGGTACAATAGCAGATACGTTTTAATTATTCGAAAGAAGTAATCTCAATTTAAAAAAAAAGTAAGAAATCGAAGTAGAAGTACGAAGATTAGTAAAAGAATTAGAAAATATGCTCTACTGGACGTACCCGGTGCTGTGTGTCCGCAGAGGTCCTCGCACTCGTCAACGGTGGAGAACCGGTTAGGTCCGCCGTCGCAGCCGCCGTACGCGAACGAGAGGCAGCGTCCATTCAGCGCGTCCCAGTAGTACTTGGGGATTGCGGCTTGGCAAGGGCCGGCGTCCAGGGGAGACCCGCACACGTCTGCTTTCCATTGTATTTGTTAAAAACATGACGTATGGACGTCAAAGGGAACTTTGTTTATGTATAACTAGCCATTCTTTTTTTTAATTCGCTTTTATTAGGTGGAGCTGTAACTAAGTATGTAATAAAATCTAAGAATCTGAGCTTGAACCACTTGTAATAATTGTATGCTCATTAAACATGGTAATTACACGTAGTTAAGATGACTGAATATTAGAATGCTTCAGAGGTTACTAGTAAACCATTCGAGTTTAGGTTCCGAGCATATTCTATAATTAATTCCTATAATCATTTATTAAAGAAACAAAATTTTTAACATATAACAAAGAAGAATAGAGTTTTTTATAAAATGTAAATAGTTGTTTATCAAATACGTTATACAGAAAGAATTTTAGTCACTCCTAAGACTAAGTGAATGAGGTTTTTGATATCTATTGAGAACTGACCGAGGTTCCGGAAGGCGCCGCAGCGTCGCTCGCACTCCTCCTCGCTGCGATAGTTATTGGGGTGGCCGCAGGCACCGGTGAGGGCGCGCAGGCAGGCACGCGATGCAGAGTCGTAGTAGAACGCCGTCACGTTGTCGCCACACGGGGCCAGCGATGTCGGCGTCGAGCACTCGTCCTCCAAGACCTAAGAACCATCGTAATAACTTAGAGAGTGAAAGTAACATCTTAGTCACTCCTTTTACATATGAGATACGAGGTATTTACAATAATAACATGTGCATGATAATTTAAGATATGTATACTGTTCGATTGTTGTAACTGAACACCGCGACGTAGTCTTTACACTCTCATCCCAAACATTGTAAGGCAGTGCCTTTTCGGAGCTTATTATTTATTAATCGTTGGAAAGCAATAAAACAATTTTTGTCCTCAACACTATTGTTTTCTTAAACTCGTTAATGTCTAGGTTTATAGAGTAGTCCGCGTCCCACATATTTTGGTCCTTCGAGCCGGATTCATCCGGATCAGACAAAGATAGTCAACAATAAGTTTCTAATATGCTAACAGATAGTTAGTTACACACTATATGTATTTATATTACAGATATTTTTTTTTCATATAATTTTATATTTAGATAATGAATTACTGTATACAAACACTAACCGTTTCGTGCGTAGTGATGAGCGGTGCGTTGGTCGTAGTCGTTGTAATAGTTGAAAGAACGAAAGCTACTGTAGTGGTCGATGCCTTCTTGCAGCGGCTTTGACACATTTCTCTCGATGTGAATCTGTTAACGAAAAAAATAATGAATGCTTAATAATGAATAGTTAGAGTCATATCAAATAAAATTATAATTATTTATTACATTTTTCTACTAAAATATTTGAATAACCAAAATATTATATCTAATCAGTACCTATTGTCGTTGCCGTTACATCCGCCGTAGAAGAAGACGTCACACTCGCCGCGCGCCGCGTCGTAGTACCAAGTGGAAATTCTGGCTAAACAGTTGCCCGTCTCTGGTGGAAGCACGCACGGGTCGACGCTCACTGAGATATTTTGTAATATTATAATTATAAATGCAAGGAAAGAGAAACAATTCAACATCATACTACGTATCCCTTCAATGAAGGACGATTTTACGACATTTTTTGTGATCCTTTTTAACACACCACATGTCCCAGCTGCACCAGGACAGTCAATTTTTTTATAAAAGTTGTATGCATTAATAAAAAATTGAGAAAATTTAAAAGGATATTTGAAATAATATTGGGATATGAACAACAGATTTTCACCTAACAGATTCCATAAGCATTTTTGTTTTTCTCAAGGGGGATGTTGCTACAAATTTAGTCTAAATAAAAGTAGACGATACAAATCACCACTAATCCACCCAGTGAAATTATTTGAACTGAAAAGTGACCGGAATCAACGAATTTACTACCATATAATTGTAGTACTATTAATGGTGCTGAATCTAAAGATATAATAAGAGAAGAACATACAGTTTTCAGTCGGGCAGATCTGCTCGCACTCTTCAACTGTAGAGAACCTGTTAGGTGAGCCGAGACAGCCGCCGTATGTGAACTCCTCGCAGCGACGCGACACTAAGTTGTAGTAGACCTTGGGCACGGCCCCGCGACATGGTCCGGGGTCCATCTCGTAACGGCACACATCTGAGCCCACCCAAAAGTTAGTTATTAACATACATTTTTTTTTCAGCTTCACGCTGTACAATGCACACAGCGGGATAGGTAGAGGGAACCTAGCGTTAAGACAGTCAGTTCGCTATTTCCCACTTTCGAGGCATTGCGTGTTGAGTGGCTGTACTTAACGCCGCGCTTTTTTTTGTTACCGGAGCGAACAAATGAAAATAATAATTAATTCCAATCGTCAAGCTTATATTCAAACACTTGAAACAATTTATTTGTTTCCGTACTTGGAAACAAATAAACAAAGTTCTTAGTATTTTGGTAGGTATAAAAATGTTATAAGTCACTATTTACTTATAAATTAATATTCTACAATAAAGCAATCTTTTTTGAGAAAGCGAGAAAACACCATATGTATAATAATGTAATTTTACCATGTTAATTTATATTTTTCTTATTTAACAATAACTTTGTGACTATGAATCAAAATTACCTCAATTTTACTAATCACGTCACAGTCTCAGTACAAGAATACATCTATAGTGAAGTAGTTCTTGAATAAGAAAAATAAATAGATTTAAGTTTTATTGGCTAGTGGGGTAGGCAGAGGCAACCTTCCACTTTCCGCCGAATTCTGGAGACATTGTATGTTGAGTAGCGAGAAAATAAAAATATCAAATATTTCATTGAAACCAGTCTAGTTCAATTGAGGCCAGACGTGGCGCAGGGGCACAAAGTTTTTCTCCAGTGGAAATCGAGCCCACAAACTATCGCGCTTACAATCCCACGCTTTGCCCTTGCGCCACGACTGGCTAGAGTTAGATATTGAAAAGAATCCTTACCTAGGCCTCTGAACGCTCCACAGGAACGTTCACATTCCTCCTCAGAGGAGAACGTCCCGGTGCGGCGACATTCGCGGCCCGAGTTTTTGTTCTCGTATAGTCTACACTCTCCTTTCTGAGGATTAAAGAACCACACCACATCTTGTTCCGTGCACTCCTCTAATTCGTTCGATATTTGACATTCATTTGGTTCCTAAAAAATTCCCAATTTTTTTTAACTTCGATGTATTTTCTATATAATGCTATAGATATAAAATAAATATACATTTGTATTTGAATCAATGGCATAATTTTTTTTAAACATTATTGATAAGAAGATTGCATTAATTAGAAATAGAATAGTTTTCCTCTTAATATACACGACAAATCTACAACTTTACTGGTATTATTAAGTGTATAACATCAAATCAGTTGATGTGCTAAGTAAATCCTTACCGGCACGATGGTGGTCGTGGAAGTGACGTTGACTTGCGGTGACGATTTACATTTCCTTTCACACTGCTCCTGCGAGTCAAATCTACGAAGTAGATGAAGTACAGTTACATCTTAGACCGTTTTAATTAAGTATTTTGTATTTGAGATTAAAGATACATTAGTTTTTACTTACTATATTTTAAACCCTCATGGGTAAATTCTGTGGTCATCCACAGAATTTAAACACGCACAGGCTAGAACTTAGACTTGGCTTTAAATAAAACATCATCAAAAATTATTAAAAAGTTACATTTAAATGTTGATACTTATTCCTTTCCTTCGAATGTCCTAGTTAGATAATAAATATCACAATAACACAGTACCGGTTGTCGTTGCCCTCGCAGCCGCTGTAAGTGAACTGGCTACAGACGCCGCGCGCCGCGTCGTAGAACCACTGCATCACAGATTGGTCACACGGACCCGAAATCATCGGCAGATTGCAGATATCTTCTACAAGGTTAAATAAAAGACATTTAAGTTCTCTCAGGATAATTATTTTAAAGAACATTTTTGTTTATATAATAAACAGAACTTGCGATCAAAAAAATGGAGTTCACAGAACTATTCTGGAGTGATTCTCATGCTCCTGAGAACCTACTGTTAAGACACTTCCACCTTTTACACAATTCTTGAGGCATTGCGTGATTGTATGCGTTGAGTGGTGAACTCATCCCCGCACTTTGTTTCGTCACCAAAGCGACAAAATAAATATATATATTTAATTTGTATCACGACTGGCCTCAACTCGACTATTACATAAAATCTTAATGGAATTTTTTCGGTTTCCTAATTATCGTAATTTGTGGATTTAGTAAATGCAAAAGTTGCAAATTAAAATAAAAATTCTAAGTATGTACCTGCGATTCTTAGGACTGTTCCTGATGGTGACTCGATGTCAGGCACAGGCTCGGGCTCGGGTTCAGGCTCAGGCGCAAGACGCGAAGGACAGTAATATGAGCAATACTCTTCACTGGGGAAGTTGTTTCTATTTCCACCGCAGCTACCATATTCGAAAGTGACACATTTGTTCCGTGACAAGTCATACGCCCAGCGTGTTTCCATTTCAGTGCATGGACCTTGGTCGATGTCCAGGAGGCAGAACTCTGAAGAAAAGGTAACAAATAAAGATAAGAATGGTACTATATTTACTCTTTATTACTTATGCACTACCGAGATATCCTGTACTATTTGTAAGTTTATGTTAGTTAAGGTTACCTATAAGAGATCACTAATAGTGATAAGGTCGCCTTTGCATACTACCTCTGTGCGCTAAATGTTGTTTATTTTATTTTTGTGTTTATTTTATATTGGTATTTCTCTTGTAAAATGTTGTATTTCCACTATGTATGCAATAAAGAGTTTTATCTATCTATCTATCTACATTTATAAAGTACTAAACATATGTCATAGATTAATTTATTACCTGGCAATGTTCCGGGAGTTGTGGTTTGTATCGGTGTTGGTGGTTGCGTCGCGGCCTGCGTCGGGGGTTGCGTGGAGGGTGCAGTCGGGGGGAGTGTTATTGGCTTTTCTGACTCCATACATGCATTTTCACATTCACGTTCCGACACAAAGTTATTTTCGTTTCCTCCGCAACCTCCATAATAGAACTGGCGACATCTATAAATGTATAATGAATTGCAATCTGACTTTAGGAACATGGTTTTAAAAATAAATAATTAAACGGTAAACTTTTAACTTCCATTTACCTCTGGACTGACGTATCGAAGAACCATCTCGATGAATACTCGGCACAGTCTCCAATCACTGCTGGTAATGTGCATTTTTCCTGTTCTGTAGCCATTGAATTTATTATTAGTTTAATATTCGACGGTTGTATTTCTGATGTGTAAATTTTTTTATATCATGTCTAAATAATCATATAAAAAATGTATAATCTGTAATATTAATATTTCTTTTACATAAATTGTCATGCATTTATTACTGACATATATCTACGTACAAGTGTTAAAAAATCTGACCATGACCACATTTTGACAGTTTTTATATTTCATATTAGCCATTTCATATCATTCATATCACATTTAAAATTTAAGTAATCAATAAAGTTGTTATTCAATTTCAATTGTTTGAAATTAATAATATATGGAATAGCAAAATTTAATTGTTATGTTATACTTTTGAAGTTAAAGATTTCTTGGGTAAAAACAAAACATAAATGGAGTCATAAATTTACAAGCCCAGAACCTATATCTTTTGTTTTCCTGTTATTTATAAGTGTGTGATCCTCATATAAGTATATTAAAGAAAAGATAGAAAACTCAATTTTCTATGCATATAAAACAGCTTAGGGAAGATTCCGAAGTCCGTGTAGTACTCACCGTGGGCGGCGGGACAGGCCTCGCTACAAATTTGCTCGCTGTCAAAGCGGTTAGCGTTGCCTCCACAGCCCGTGTAATAGAAGGGCACGCATCGGTTCTCGGTGTAGCTGAAGGCCCAGGCGGGGTGCTTCTCCGTGCAATTACCGGCCTCTTGCGGCAGTGAGCATGCCTCTGTGGCGTGCAATGTTAGTGTTCTCGTATGAACATGCTCAGATCTCTTTCAAATTTTATAGTTTCATTAAGAACTACTCGGTTGTATTTATCAATTCTATTAGAAGTAGTTGTACTAATTTTGTAGAGTTTTGCATGTTGATACAAGTATAGAAAGTAAAAGATAAATTAAATAAAGGTTAACTACAAATCAATCTACTGTGCAATCCATCACCTTCTAATAATTAAGTTAACTAAATAATAAGTATCGTAAAGACTAAGTTTGTTATTAACCAAATGTAAACTACTACTACTGTTGTGCATACAATGTCAATATTAGCTCTGATTTGTTTTAAATATTAACCCCACTACCATACCAAGCGTGAATGAATCTCCATTGCAATAGTTAACTACACTGTGATTTTTAATAAGAGGAAGAAGAAGTAGTAGTTCTACTAAGTAATAGTGCAAGGTAGCGTGGGACTCACGTATGGGCTGGCCGGGCGGCGCGCACCGCAGCCGGCAGGCGGCCTCGGAGCCGAAGCGGTTGGCGTTCCCGCCGCAGCCGCCCCACGTGAACTGCTCGCAGCGCCCGCCGCTGTGCGCCCAGCGCGGGAAGTGCCCCGCGCACGGGCCCGCCTCCACCGGCAGGTTGCATTGGTCTACAATATGACACACTTTTGTTTTCTTTCTTCGAGGTTCACGCTTTTTCCCCGCACTCGACAGGATAGGTAGGGGGAACCTCCATCTGCCTTCCCATTGAGTTCACACTACGTTCCCCATTTTCCGCAGAATTCTGGAGGCATTGCTCGTTGGGTGGCGGAACTTAACAACGACCGCAGAACGAAGTATAACAATAATAAATATTTCCTCTAAAGGGATCTTGTGCTCCTGCTTCAGGACTGGCCTCAACTTAACTTTTCTTTTTTGATCGTCTTATATTGCTATTGATCAGGTATCGATCAGAAATGTCATAGTGTCACAGGGACAGATCAAGAAATGTAAACATCAATGGCTGCCTGAAGATAGTCGATGATCACACCTGCGACCGCTGATCAGGGAGTGAGTAATAGTCTTACCCTTTTATGTTTTTGTATTTGTGGTTACCAATTTTTGTCATTCAACTATTTTTAATTATTAATAAAAAGAATTCTGACAAATTTTGTTAAACATTACATATATATTGTTTTTCATTACATTTTTAATTTCATTCATTACGGACACATGACCTCCACTTTTTTTTTCTTCAAGATCTAAATAAATGTTGAATTTGGAGTCTATAATTTATCCTACAGTCGATACCTTACCTTCCGTTTTCTCCGGCTCGCAGCGTTTTTGACAAAGTTCTTGGGTTTCGAAGTTGTTGTCGTTGCCGAGACAGCCGCCGTACACGAACTGTGAGCACTGTTCGCGGCTGGCGTCGTAGTACCAGCGGACGTTGTAGCCCGTACATGCACCCTTCACTTTAGGTAACCGACAGACATCTAGACAACATAAATTTGTATTTTTAGACTAAAGAAATGGATTGATCCTTTTGAATTAATAAGAAAATTATTCATAAATTGATTACTGTGACGCCTCCACCATTTTTTCAAATTGGTTTATTATGTATTAAAATATAGTATTCTTTTTATTATAAGCTAAATTTATTTTGATAAATTGAGTAGTAAATAAGACGTATGTAAAAGTAATGCCAAAATTTTTTCTTAGCTTCACCATGTATGCCGCATAATTCTCCAGGTTCCCTACCTGGAGATGCTAGTTAGCGTTAAGACTCTCTGTTTGGGCATGTGCCTTAATGAAAACCACCATAGCGTGTTGAATGGTGGAACTTAAAGCGGTGCTTTGCCTTGTCACTAGAATGAGGAAATGAAAATATTAAATATTTCTATATCTTCCTCGAGTGGGAATCGAATCCACAACATGTCGCGCTTAAAGTAACACACTTGTGTCTCTGCGCCACAACTGGTCGATAATAAATATATCACAATTTTAATATGAATATCATAAACACACCTTTAGGCGGCGGATGCACACAGACGTCCTGGCACTCGGCCTGACTGACGAATCTGTTACCATTGCCTTCACAGCCGCTGTACCAGAATCTTGAACAGCCTCCGTAAGTGACGTCATAGAACCAGTAGACCGTGTAGTTGTGGCAGGAGCCACGGTCGTTTGACAGCCCACAGGCCGCTGTGAATGTTTCATTTAATTAATTTATTATTATTACTGATATATTAGCATACTTTGTATTTACTTATAATTCAATAAAAACAAAAAATATACAAAAAAAAGACAATATCAGTTTTGAATGAGATATTAGGAATGTTGAAACATTGGATTATTGTTCTTAAGTACATAATTATAACTTTAATAGAAATGAACCTTGTCTGTTATCCAGTAAATCTGTGCAATTGAGGAAGTTCTTGCCCTTGGCCTCGCTGACGCCGTCGGGGCAGCAGCCGTACTTGCTGGAGGCGCAGTTGCAGCCCTGCATGTTGGGGCCCGTGGCGTGCGTGATGTCGTCGCCACAGCACCCGAACTCCGAGTGCTGGCAGATGCAGCCCTGCTGGTTGGGGCCAGTCGCGACCGTGACGCCGTCGGAGCAACACCCAAACTGGTACGTGTTGCACGCACAACCTCTGTAACCTGGCCCCTCAGCTGCTGTATGCCTTTAGATTGTTATTTATTATGTTAAACCAATTCCTTGTTGAAGTTTTACTAGACATATTATTTAAAATTGATATTCATTATTGCATATATTGTTTTTCAATATTGATATATTTAGCCAATAAATAGCATTATATTTGTAAATTTCACGTTGTATCTTCGACTCAGGAGGGTAGGCAGAGGGAACCTAGAATTAAGACATCCCGTTTCCCGCCGCGCTTTGCCTCGACACCAAAGCGAAGAAATGGAAACATAAATTTAAATAAACATGTCATTTCCTCGAGTGGGGATCGAACACACAAGCAGTCGGTTTTGCAGTCACACTTTGTGTTCCTGCGCCACGACTGGCCTCATTATATTTGTAATATATGTACAAAGTGTAAGATCACCTATCCGGGCAGCATCCATTCGGTGAATCCTGGCAGCCGCAGCCCTCGCGGTTGGGGCCGCGCGCAATCGTAATGTTGTCGGGGCAGCAGCCGAAGTGAGCGTATTGACAACCGCATCCTTAATACAAGAAAATTGTTTCTCTTACGTTCATTTTGGGAAACACTGAATATATTTGTCGTAAATATAGAATATTCACGACACAAAATTGATACTGATACATATATGTTTCATTCTGAAAGTGACTAAGTTACCCTCGAGATGTGGTCCTTCAGCTGCCTTGTAGTTGTCAGGGCAGCACCCGTAGGGCGCCTGCAGACAGCAGCCCTCGCCATCAGGCCCGTGCGCCGGCGTCTCCCCGTCGGGGCAGCAGCCGTACGCCGACGTGTGACACGTCATCACGCAACCCTCCAGGTTGGGGCCGCGAGCTGCGAAACCAATACTTGCTTAATCATAATACTATGCCCATTCTACCTTTTGCAATGTAGTACTTTTGTACGGAATATTCTGAAAAGCTATGAATAAAAATTTCATGGCCAAATTAAATATAAATTTAGTTTGTCAGCCAAGATTGCTCACTGCTGCAAGAGGCCGGTAAGATTGATTCCTGTAATTATGATAAGCACAACATATAACTTAAGCGACTGTGCAATATTAATCTGACAGATATAAAATCTTCCGGGTAAAAAAATGTAAATTTAAATAGCTACTTTTTTATAAATTAAGGTATATGTGATGTTTACGAATAGTTCACTAACATATTGATACGCCGTCAGGGCAGCAACCAAATTCAGTGATGCTACACGGGCATCCCTGGCTGTCAGGTCCAGAGGCTTCGGTCTCACCATCATAACAACATCCAAATTCTGATACCTCACAGCCTGCCACCGCTGTAGTACTAGGACTTTCGGTTTCTGTAACTATATTTAATTTTTGTTAAAAAAATCATATGAGTAATTTAGTTAGAACATATTATTTAACTGATTTATGTTCCTACCTGTTTGTAGGCACCCCTCGAATACAGGTCCTTTAGCTTCTGTAACGTTGTCTTGACAGCAGCCATATCTGATTATCAGTAAAAAAAATATAGTAAATATTATATTTATGATAATCAAAGTACTTCTGGCCAAAACAGATAGAGAATAATAAGAAATTCTGCAAATCCTTATGTGTCAATTTTAGCATTAGGCTAGTAAAATTAGTACAATTCACCAATTCTTCGATTCGCAATCGGGGGAAAGATATATTGCTTATTTTATTTTTTTTGGTCTGGTAACGAGGCAATGCGCGTGGTTGAGTTCCACCACTCAAGACGCAATGACTATTATAAGAATTTGGCGAAAAATGGGCAATGGAAGTGTCATAATGCGGACGGACCTTCCTGCCTGCCTACCCTGCTATATGTAATACAACTAGAAAATAAAAAAGGCTATATTTTATTTTAAATTTGACATTCTACATTTTAGTCGGAAATTAATCATCAATCAAGTTTTTCATCGCTTTGTGTCGCAAAAAGTTAAACACAATATTTCTCGAATAAGAATGGAGCCCTCAACTATACATATATGAATAAGTATAGGCTTGTACTTGGTGGAGAAGCAGGGCGGCGGCGGCTCGGGGCAGCCCTCCTGTTCGTTGCCCTCCGCCGCGGTGACGTTGTCGGAGGGGCAGCAGCCGTACAGCGTGACGGCGCAGGGCATGACGGGACAGTCACGCGCACCCGGCCCCGCCGCCGCCGACACGCCGTCCGGACAGCACCCGTACGTCGACTCTGCGCACGTCTCCGGAATCGGGCAGCCTGCGAGTGATTTGTTTAATTTCTTTATTTTATTTTATTTTAATCTCTATATATAGTAAGACAGTAAAAATATTTTGTCTGTACATTTAGTAATTTTGACTAAAATGGATA
>DWAN01001598.1:0-17334 GCA_018230445.1 Heliconius hewitsoni | reverse complement strand
ATTAGTTTCATTTAATATGTGTAATAATCGTGAAAATCAAAGAACTTATTAAAAATAAACATATTTGAGTATTGACTTTTTTGGTTCATTGATGGTATTTTTTATAAATTAATTTTTAATTGTTAATAATATAAAAATTTACGTTAATATAAAATTACTGACTGTTGTTGTTTAACTTATTTAAAAAAGTTATTATTTATTTTCTTTTGAATCCAATATTTTATGAAATAAAAAGGTATTATATCTTAGTTCTTCAATTTAAAAAATCAAAACGTAACGTAATTGTGTTTTAATTTAATTGTCACGAAATTAGTGCAAATATATTAATAACTCGTGCGTCACGCTCTATACACGAGCGGCAAATATGTGGATAAGTATCTAATCACAGTACATATTTATTTGTAAGTTTTTGACTTAGTAGAATTCATTTATAATTATCGTTATTTAGTCAAATCAAATACATAATTATATTGTAATATATTAAAATAAAATTTTATTTAAAAAAAGTTAAAATACTAGATTTAGTTTTATATATATATTTTTTATAGTTGCACTTATAAAATTTTTATAAACCATGTTTGTATACAAGTTTACTAATTCATACTTTAACACCATGTGTTTAAAAATAAGAGCATCTATCTCAATTCATTAACTAGCCTATTTACAAACTGTGGAACTATTTTGTAAACATTACGCTCATTCGCACCTACGCGGAATATTTTCGTTTATTTTTTAAATGTGACATTTAATGTTAAATTCTATATGTATGAATGTATATTGTAAGAAACTTAGATTAATTACTAATCTTTTTCTTCATATAAAAAAAAACAGTATGAACCTTTAATATTTTCAAAAAATTAAACATTACTAGAGGGGGAACGTAGGTCTCTTACCTACGTTACCTTACTACGACTCGAGAGAGAGAGGAGCCGCTTAAAATAATTTTACAATGCTACAAATATAAAGTAAATATATAAAAAAAATGTTATCCATCAGCTTTGCGTGTGGCTTTAGGTTATTCGATTAAAATTATAAATTTAATAGAATACTAAATGAATATTCAACAGCAACTACACAATTATAAGTTGTAATTTTTTCTTTAAGGGCCATTTTAAACTTCATATGTATGTCAATGCGTTTAAACTGTGACCAAATGTGCAAGTGTTTTCGATGTAACTTGTAAGATCAATAAGTTATTAAAGTATCAATTTTATATGCGTGAAGACTGAGAAACTTTAGGTAAGCCTTGGGCCTTTCAATTTCTAAACAATAAAATAGTATCCATAATATACAACATATAATATTGTCCAAGTGCGAAGAATGTAACATGGAGCCTATTATTAAATAACAGACACGCTCTATTCTTTCTATTCTTCATAATTTTATTGCTATAACCTTCATTGTTATTGTGCTAAATACGTACTTACTTTACACTATACAGTGCATTCATTGGCGTTCCCCAGGGAAAGGAGAGGATAACCCTTAATTCCCACGTCTACAGGAAGCCGCACAAAAAATGATAGAGTTCCTCGCACATTCCTACACACAACTCAAGACAAAGAATATGTAGATTAGTTAACTTGTAGAAATGATATAGGTATAAGACTTTTTAGTATTTTTTTAACTAAAGATCTTCCATACAAATGATTCTACGTGTACCTTTCATGGACACATATATTATTAGGTTTTAATGATAAACAAAAAAGCATTATTTAAGCTATAGTTATATTTGAAACACAACATTTAGTTCAGTTTTTTCTATTTATTATATTATCCTTCTACAAACAATACCTTTCTAAGTGATCTGATTACGTCGAGAATTAACTTAAAGACCAATAATATTTTCGTCATTGTTTCACATTTAACATTGCAAAATGTTCATATTTATTTATTAGTTTATACCATGTCGATTATTTTGTTCATCCACAGACTGCACTCGAAACAGGAAAGTGACACGGTACGTTGCACACTTGTTTGGGTGCAGAAACCATGGTCACTTTTATTGATACAATATAAATAAAATACAAATAATTTAAATGGTTTTATAATGTATAAAGTCGAATATATATGTCACATTTTAATTTAAGAATCACTTGAAAGTGAACTTTCATTAATTTTATTTATGATTTGTACAAAAATATGATTTTTATATTTATTTCAATATACAAAAATTAATTACGATAATATTTTAAATATATTTTTACTTAAAATAAAAGTGTAGGTAAATTTTAAATAGTATTTTAATGACGCTGTATTAATGTAATATCCTCTTAACCTATTTCGCCACACGGAAAAGTATACATGTACTGAAATAATAAAAAAATCTCTTTGAAGCACTAATAACAACATAATATTATGCTAGATACGTAATCTGTGTACCATTTTATCTAATTATCGTGATATAATACCACATAGTGTAGCTTCTTCTAAACAAAGACAATTTGTAGGCTAATAGCTAATGCATTTATGTAAAGTTTTTTACATGATGAAGAAAACTGATTAAGGTCCGTATATATAAGTCGTCTTAAGTCCGAGACCGAACTTGAGATGCCGCTTTCATTGATTTATGAATTAAAACGGCATCTCAAGATCGATCATAGAGTTGAGATGGGTTTTTAAATATGGGTCTTAATCAGTTTTGTTACAAAGTAGATGTAATAATCATGAGTTTTACTTATTTAAATTTTGGACAGAAAAAGGTGTTGTTCAGTAAGGTTTAATGTATCTACAATATAATGTAATAAAGTATGAAACTTATTAATGTATATTTTATTTCTCCATGTTTCCTCATCAACATTTGATCTCATAGCTACAAAGTTTTATTACGTTATGGTAACTCAATTTATTTATATTACGAATCTGACTAACATTCATTTTATTGTAAGCAGATTTATTAATTTAAGTAAATGTTATAGTATTATATAATATATTGTAACATAACCTTAATTATCGTAACTTTTTACTATAGAATACAATTATATTCTAAAGGCACGAAGAAGTATCTTTTCATATTAATAGATTTTTAAAAAATTAGTTGGCTTACTGTTCGAGATTTAAACTGTGCAAAGGTAAAATGAAATAGATTATCTATATATGTATTTATATATATGAATTCATAATTAATTCATAATTAAATATCGACTCTTTCCTTAAATCCATTCGCCTCTCAGACAATATAATATTCTTTCCTCCATAGAAAGGCCGCCTATAGTACTACTCTAAATATTAATATATATTTATCTGTGTTGTGTCTTTCTGTTGTACAATAAAGAGTATTTTAATTTATTTATTTATCTATGGATACAGATTTGCGTGTCAAAGTTATGAATGACAACTTTACTCTATATTGGCGTGACTTTTACCATTAGTGCGAAAAAATGGCGGACGTCGTACTCAATTTGACTCTTACTTTATATTATTTTAATAATCTGACCATTACATAATTATAAAACTACGAATTTAAAAAATATACATTAACCATATTATCGATAACATTAAAAATTAGAAATTAATAACAGTTAATCTCTATCATTTACGTGTTTTCTTTTTCACAACTGTTACTATTGTTTAAGTAGCAAAAAGGAAATTGTATTTACAGTTTCAATCTTGACAATGGCAGCTTTCCCAGTGACATCTGAAAACGAAAACTTACTCATTATTCACACCCATATTCTCTTACTCTGAACGTTATAACTTGAAAAGTTTATGAGGAATTTAGGATTAAGATACAAATTATACCCTTGCTTGTTTTGTGTTATCATTTTTTTATAAGTGAAAAAAACTGGTGACACGTGGTTTCTTATTAGCAATAGTAATTTTATAGCAAAAAAAATAGAAACAAATTACTATGAATAATAATGTATCCAGTCAATACAAAGACAATTACATATTCAATGAAAGCAACACAACTCCTACAAATAGAATAAAGAAATTGTTCCATTCTCCGAGGAAAGTTGTTACAAATTTCTATTTAATAGAACATGTATTTATTACGAATGTAAAACATTAAAATTGTTCGAGAATATAAATAGAGCATAGAAGAAACTTTCTCCGTGGTTTCTTATCAGCAATGGTTTATGGTTGCCATCGACACAGTTTTATTACGTTATACTGACTTGCTTTTACTATGCCGCGAATATTTTGGTATTTTTTTATTTTATTTTTGGAGTGTATCCAAAGTGTATGCAGGTATATTATTTCTCTAAAAATTTTTTAATAATATGGTAAAATAAATCATTTTTTGGTTGGGATTGTATTTTATTGTATTTTAACTATAAATCATAAGTAAATCATTCAAAAAAGTAGATAAAGTAGTAACTCCTGTTTTTTCTAAGAATGCACCAATACATCATTACGATAAAATGTTTTCGTTGCCTGAAGATAAGTGGAGAATGTTGTAAACGACTTCTTTTTTTTTAACCCACTTAGCATTTAACAACTTATCAAGTTGATTTCAATATACCTTAATAAAATAGCCATAACTTCGACATTATTTCTCCCAAAAAAATCTGCACGATAGATTAACCTACCTAATTTACCACTTCAAAAAATGCCTTCAAGGTCCTCGAGCGGTTTCTAAGAGGCGCGTGAAACCTCGCTACGCTGCTTTTTTTGGTCGTGCAATCCTTGATTGTCCTTTTACATCAAAATTAATATAATGCCAATAGAACAGTATATTTAAAAAACTAGTAAACATTCAAATAAACTATGTTTTAACAATGACGTTGGATATATCTATCAGTCAAACGTTCTCACCATACGCGGTTGTCACCGAAGGCCATTGTCACGGAGTAATTAGTCATCAGACAATAGAAATGCTGTTGTCTAAACAATAGCGCTAGATTAATGGAAACTGAAAAATAATAATCACTACAGATTATACATTTCTATTCAGGTAAGATAAAGTTCTTGAAGTAAAAATTAAACAAAATATATTAAATATTTTTTAGAAAACGTAGGGGATCTCAATTCCTGTCAAAATAGTCTACGCGCTCTGGCCACTAAGCATTACGTTCTCAACAAGCTAATCTACAAAACCTACGTTGAAATTTTTATATTCTTGTTGAAACTTATTTATATTGTTAGAATCTCCGTAGGGAGATTTTTACAAATTTCCATCATCCAATGTAGGTTTGTTATAAAATTATTCTTCTTTTCTCAGTGTGAAATAAATAACTCTTAGAAAAAATATATTATATCAATTTCAACTTTGTGCCTTTTTAGTTGTAATATAGCGTACTAGGTACACATCTAGTATACATTAAACCAGTACCGAAATTTACATACATGCTATATAATTAAACAAAATCTTTTAAATGGAATTAAGAACTGAAATTATAATTTTTGCTTATAGTCACAGTAATAAATAATACAAAACCCAACTGCACAATGACCGCTGTTATTTGTGTAATGTTAAACATAATAGGGCGTTTTCACATATGGACACGACAAATATTGAATTTCACTGATAAATATATAATCAAATATCAATTAATACAAAATGACTGAATGATTAGACATCAACAGTATTATTATTCGATTGTAATGATATTTTAAATAGTATTTTATTACAAAGCTATTTGACTTAAATTGACTCTATCGAAACTCTATAACGAGCGACGATTCGAATCGACGAACTCTATAAAATAAATATATAGAGATATTCTATCCTATTAACAATTATTAGAAAATTAGAAAGACAACAATAAAATAACAATAAAAAATATATTTTCAGTATAATAGCTTAGAGTCCGTCGTGGCGTATGGGTACAAAAATGTGACTGTAACGCGACGGTTGTTGTTTCGATCCCCGCTAGGGGGAGTGAATGATTATTTATTAATATTTTAATTTCTTCACTTCGGCACCAAACGCCACTCAACACGCAATGCCGAAAAATTCGGTGTAAAATGAGGGATTCAGTGTCTTAACACTAGGTTCCCTCTGCCCACTCTGTTGTCGGGATACATCGTGAAGCTCTATTCACTATTGTGTCGTTGTCGCCAATACAATCAAGACAGTGGGTATAGCACCGTTATATCCAGTAGTCAGGGTACACTGGCACAGTTAACGACCACGAGTACGACCACGGTCATGCTGATTTCTTACTACAATCGATTTACGCAACCATCGATCGTTAGATTGGAAATCTTAGGAAATTTGTGTCATTTATTTTGTCTCGTTGCATGTAGAGTCGCGGACGTGCTCTTAGTGTAAGTTGTAAGCGATATCAATGAGGCCGTAACGTCATAGGTGTGAACTTGTTATTTGTAGATTTTCCTTAGAGAATTGTCTATATACAAGTACGTAAAAAATTAAAGATAAATTTAATATTTGTGCTATGAAAAGATTAAAGTATTTCTAATAAATACAGATTGTGGATCTATGAAATTGACATTATAAAATTGTCCTTGACGAAATGTTTCTACGGACTTTTATAATAATAAAATAATAATTATCTTGAAAATAGACAATAAGTGAGGAGAGAACAATGAAGGTTTAATTTGTTCAGATGTTTGCACGTCGGTAACGTTATCCGAATGTCAACATTCATATCGGAATGTTATGCGCTTTCTGTATTTTTCCTTTTTAATTTATATTTAATTAATTTTATAATTGAATGAATGATGAAGAAAGATGTTGTCAAAATAGATATAATATTATTTGTTAATATTTTCATTTCTCCGCCCTGGCACCAAAGCAAACGTAGAGTTCAGCCACTTAACACGTAATGCTTCGAGAAATTCGTGCAAAAGTGGGGAACGGAGTGTCTTTACTCTGGGTTTCCTCTGACTACCCTTCTGCGTGTGGGATACAGCGTGACACTGAATTAATTAATTAATTATAAATTCTTCGATATACTGCGGAAGTCCAGACTCTATTTTCGTAATCATTAGCGTTGAAAACCTCTCGTTAGTCCTATTGCACGGCGTCGCATAAATAGGGCGTGTCTCTCTATTTCGGTACAAATTGCTCACTTGTCACTCGCTAATGACACTGAAAAGTGCAGTATGCATTTGTTACCTTAAAAGGTAATTATTTTTAAACATTATAATACTAGCCTCTTTGGTTTCTACAGCTTACGATATTTCTAAGAAACGTCGTCAGCTAAATTTAAGTAATTTTTTAATTTATCAATAAAATTTTAATAATTTTAAAAATAAATATTACAGTGACACCTTAATTTATTAAAAAACTCAGCAAAAAAAAGGTAAATTAATTTAGTTTTTTATAAGTCGTTGTACTAAGTTATCACTGGTTATATATATTTAGACAGCATCTGGTGAACCTGTTACGGATATAGTAAAACTAGATACAAGTTTATTTATAGTTTTATAAGTTCTACAGAATATAACCCGAATGAATAATATATAAAAACCGTTTTATATATTAATGCCATATAACTGCATTTTATGCATGCACACATACCTACAATTCGTAGCTAATGTTTATTTGAAAGGCACTATTTACGTCTAAAATAGAGCATTAAAAATTCAACGTTAATCGATAACTCGGTCCAAATCGATAAGGTTCGTTTTATTGTGACATTTTAGCTATTTTTACCTATTTTCTGCATATTTGTTATTGTCCACCACACTTCAAAAGAATATATTATGGAATTTATATTTCTTTACTTGTCTTTTAAAACATGTTTGGAAAACATTATATAATTTCACATTATTTTTTTACGTTTTAAGACTATTTACAATTTCTAATTATAAAAAAGCATATTTTTTTCGAAATTGTAAATAGTTATTAGTAGTTTAAATATGTGTTAATACTTCTTATCATTATAAATGCTATCTACATAATATGACGATGATCAAGCACAAGTAAAGAAGATAAACACAATATTAGCAAATTTCAATATTTTATGTTAATCAAATTAATTTTAAAAATGCTTGTTAATCATGTAAATGAACAAAATATATTTCTTTCAATTCTACATATTAAATAAGAAAAACATAAGATTTTTGATTACTATATTCATATTGTACCTAAATTAAAAGATCACTATATACTTAAAACTTGTAATTTTCTTTTGTTACCTTTAGAAGCGATAAGAGGAAGGATATACTTACATGAAGTAAAGTGTAAAATAGTATTTTTAATTTAAAATAACCTTGTCGGTTTAATATGTTTTTTTTATCACATATCGGAAGAAAAGGATATTCATTTGACATTTATAAAATAGATAAAAATATATTTTGAATTGGCCTTTCTTCACTTTGAAGGACATTACCTCAATTGACAACCTTACAAAAGAACACAAAGAAATTTGGTTGCCTGAAGTTGAAAATTTGGACTTTTCCCCGTTTTCCGACGAATGTGTTGAGCGGCGGAACTGAACGCCACGCTTTACCTTGACACTAGAGCGAAGAAATATAAAATCATTAAATATTTAATTTTCTCGAGATCGGTCGATCGAACCCACAACCTGTCGCATTTCCAGTCACACGCTTATACCACTGCGCCGCGTCACGACTGGTGATCACCAGTCGTGACGCAGCGCAGTGGTTTTTTACTCTGTCAAGAACATGATACAATGTGTTTATTTATTACAAAAATAAATGTTTAATGGATAATGTGAAGTTCTTCCATTTTAAGTTTTTTATATTCTTATGAGAATAAATATAATTGATTTGCTGTGTTGTGTATTTTTTAAGTTTGCTATGACACACGTCGACAACCTTGACGGAAAGCAACGACTAATAAAATTAACACCTACATAGTTGCAATGGTCATACGCGAACATAAACTATATGTATATGTACACTACATTGGCGACTACGATATAAATTATTATTTTATTCTTATTCATTTTATACAATTATTGTTCATTATACAAGTTTGTAGTAATACATACATATCTAACCGGAATGTTAACTTGTACTTATTTAAATAAATAAGTCGATAAATCAACTTTATTCTGTATCCCGCACACAGCAGGGTAGGCAGAGGTAGTCTTGTGTTAAGACACATCATTCCCCACTTTCGGACAAATTCCGAAGGCATGGCCTGTTGTTTGGCGGAACTTAATGCGGCGCTTTGCCTCAACAGCAGAGCGAAGAAATTAAAATATCCATTCAAATAAATATTTCCTTTCCTCAAGCGGAGATCGAACCCGCAACCGTCGCGTTACACTCATACCCTTGTACCAATGAGAAACCACGGCCTTTTTATTTATGTCTTTCAATATGAAACCTTAGGTTTTGTTAATACGAATATTGACATGGACTTAAAATAATTCTGTAAACAAGGTCTTGTAAAAATTAGTTGATCTTCACACATAAGCCAACGTCACTGGCGGTTCATGCCAAATCACGCGAGACATATGACGTTTTAACGTTTCCTATTACAAGTTGTGAATATTAATTAAGCAAAAAACCTATATTGTACATGGCGCATCCAAGTCTATTATATTCTACCAGGGAGATGAAATATTTACTCTAATTTATATTTTCATTTCTTCGCTCTGGTGTCGAGGCAAAGCGCGGCGTTGAGTTCTGCCACTCAATACGCAATGCTTCCAGAATTCGGCAAAAACTGGGGAACGGAGTATCTTAACACTAGGTTCCCTGTGTCTACCCTGCTGCGTGTGGGATGCAGCATGAAGCTGATTTGATTTGATTATATATCTACCAGGAGTAAAATCAGCTTAGATATTCTATTGTAATTAAAATGTTATAATATATTTTGTTATAAAAATAATATAAAAAAAATTGGAAACAGTAATGAGATTTGAGAAGCATGAAGATCCTATTGGAGGGCACGTCACGTTAGTCCGTTGTAACTTTATATCAGTTATCTGTAACCTAGAAACGCGTACAGGCAGTACTCTGTACGAAGTACACTCTAGTCCACAATAGGGTATAAAATCTATTCGCGCTGGTTCCGATGCCCTACAAAACCGCGATCGATTCAAAAAGTTCAATACCCTAACAATCTGTCCATTACTTAAAATCATTATACTGCTATATTTCGATATTTTCAAATATTACCTTACATTTTTACATTCTAAAGAAATATTTAATCTTATTTAATAAATGAGGCCAGTTCGTGGCGCACGGGCACAAAAGTGTGACTGTAAAATCGACTGGTTGTGGGCTCGATCCCCACTCTAGATAATGAAATAGTTATTTACATTTATATTTTCATTTCTTCTCTCTGGTGTCGAGGCAAAGCGCGGCGTTGTGTTCAGCCAATCAACATGCAGTGCCTCCAGAATTCGGCGGAAAGTGGGATACGGAGTGTCTTGACATTAGGTCCCCTTTGCCTACATTGCTGTGTGCGGGATACAGAGTGAGGCTGATTATTTTTTTTTATATTTAAGTGAATAATATGGATTAATACTTGGAGATACTAGCTACCTGTAGTCTGCAAGGCACGACTAACGCCTAGCGTCCACACGCTCGCGTACAACACAATATTATTAGTCAACATAATTATCTGATTTCACCTGATCCACTTTCCTAACATTATGCATATCGTATGTAAATAAACAAAAAAATACGTACCGTTAACAATACAGGCAACCGCATAGGCATACAGCGTAAATGTTTTTATTATACGGTGCATGCATCAGTATGTAAAGTGAGTCACAGTTTCGTACTATGATGTATAAACCAGCTTATAAAGCGTTGGAACACCCACTCGCTGTGATATGATTTGAATTGTAAACATGGAAAGCCTCAAGCTGTTTTAGTGTCGACAGCCCCTTTATAAGTTATGGTGAAAACTTACAATGTTTAATGTTAGCCCTTTGAATTGTTTAAAGGTAATCCTTTAATTTTTATGTGACTATATTTATAAATATAAAAACGGTTTGGTCTTCAAGTAACCGCTTAAAATAATAAAATAAATAAATAGTATCCCGGACATTGCAGGGCAGGCAGAGGGAACATAGTGTTAAGACACTCCGTTCCCTACATTCTACCGAATTCTGGAGGTATTGCGTGTTGAGTGGCAAAACTCAACGCCGCTTAAAATTATCTATGGAATTATTTTATTGAGTGTATATGGCTTTTAGAGTCTAAATGCCCTAAAAGTCAATAAAACGTAAACAAAAGTACGTGTTAATCTTAGATATAACTATATTTCAGAAATATAGATAATATCTTGACATAATATCAAACTTCTCCATATTCCGCTGGAGTAACATATTTTTGTCAAAACCGATCGCAGCAGACTGTAGGACGTCCCGGGCCAATTATAGACAACATTAATAGTACACTTTATATCTGCAAGACTATTCGCCGCGAGTGAAATACGAGTATACCGGCTTGGATTAATGCCAACCCAGTTCAATGAAATCATAATACTGGAAGTGGTCGTTCATTTTTTTTTTGTTTATTATATAAAACTTGTTGAAACTTGTGGTATGTTGTTGTTATTTTATACGTTTATTGTATTTATTGCCTGGCGTGCAAAATAAAATTATCACATATCTATTATGATCTTGAGCTCAGTCGTGGTGCATGGGCACAAAGCATGCGTAAACGCGACAAGTTGTGGATTCGATTCTCACTCGAGAAATGAAATATTTTATATTTCCATTTTTTTCGCTTTGGTGTCGAGGCAATGTGCGGCGTCGAGTTCCGCCACTCAATTAGCAATGCCACGATAATTCGACGGAAAATGGAGAACGGAGTGTCTTCTCACAAATTTTCCTCTGCCTACCCAGCTGTGTGCGGAATACAGCTTGACGCTAAAAAATATATCTATTATTATCTGTGAATTTATATCCGTATCCAACGTATATTATCAGAAACAAATATAATTTAGAAAATCTATATCAACGTTTAAACTCTATCATGTTGTACCAAGATTTATATCAGCCTTATCCCTTTAATTTCGAATCGATGTGGAATGTTACTGTACATTAAATATTTATTCCACTATATCCAGAAAGACTTATCACACATTTTTGTAAAATCCTTAAAATTTATCACCTAAGAACATTCGAAATTTACTTCAAAGGAATTTTAAATAACTCTATTATTTATATAGGCCTTTGGACATAATCATTTATAATAATCATGTCAAAACATGGCAGGATTTATTATTATTATTTGTTGTTATTTTTTAACTTATAAGTGAAATGTATAAAACAGAACAGTAAAATAAAAATATACAGGCAGTCGGAGCCTCCTCATAAAATAAAAAATAGAAATTTGAAAATAATGCTTTTAGGCATTTGCTTGTATTTGTGCCTTAATGGATAGATACTTAGGTACCTATTAGTAGTCAATTAAAATCCATTAGAAATCTTTGAATGAAGGCCATGATGACTTCTATTATTCTATAAAATAATTAAACCATTTTTTTATTTATTTATTTATTTTTTTATCTTAAGTTGTATCTCAATACATAACTTAAAATAAAGAAAAAAATAAGTAGGTTATAATGATTTCGTAGTGTAATTAAAAGATCTATGACTAATCCACAAGTAGCGTCATTCACGGTTGCCCTAATAAGGTGCCGAACACTCAAATTGAAGGTGTTCTTGATTAACGTTAATAAACTTGGTTTGAAGTAAACGTTATCAATATGTCCTTTAACTAAGTAAGTATGTATGTGAGGCTAGTCGTGGCACAGAGGCACAAGTGTGCGACTGTCAAAGTGTTTGGTTGTAGGTTCGATGCCTGTTCGAAGAAATGAAATATTTATTCAATTTTATATTTTCATTTCTTCGCTCTGGTGATACAGTGGAAGGTGCCATTATGTTTAAAAAAATAAATAAAAATATGTTGCATAAGTTCATGATTTCTGAAAGCAATGTATAAGACCAATATATAACATATAACGCGTCCACAGTCGAAAGTTAAACTTGATTATAAATAATTGCATTATTTATTAAAGAATAACATACTCGTATCATCGGGCCTGGAGCTTGTGAATCAGACCGATCTTTACCCGGTAGTGACTGCTATGCAGACCGTAAACGTTATATGACGGCCATTACACCTAGGGCTACCACAATGTGGAACAACACTTTCTCAAGACTGTCTTTAAAATATATATACTAAATAAAAAGGCCAGCAACGCACCTGTAACTCCTCTGGTGACCATCTACCATCAGGTTAAGATGTGATTTGTAATGATTAAACTATAATAAAAATAATAACTATAAACACACACTTCCTCAAAATTCATCAAAAGTAGCGAATTATATTTTGTAAATATGCTGTGAATGATATTATAGTTATTGCTCTTTTACACTTTAGTGTAAAATCGACTAATTGTGGGTTTGATCTCCACTCGAGTAAATAAAATCTTTATTTACATATCACATATCTCTGGAGTAGAGGCAAAGCGCGGCCTTGAATTCCGCTACTCTACAAGCAATTCCTCCAGAACTCAGCGACAAGTGGAGATCGGGGTGTCTTAACACTGGGTTCCCTTTGCCTATCCTGGTGTGCGGGATACAACGTGAAGCTGATTTAAGATTTATTTATACTTTAATGTTGGTGTGCCATTTTGGTTCCAGCAGTAAATAGACAGAGCAACCCTGAGAACACCTAGTTGTCGATTTACAGTATTCCAAGACAACGGACATCGCATACCAGAATAGTTTTTATCCAAATAAATATGAATATATTTTTTTCACCATTAAACATTACATTTTTTACGATTATTTTATGACTATGAAACTGGAAAATCATTAACGCTATCATGATTTTAGAAAGTAAAAAATCTGATAATTAAATGAATTTGGAATAAAAATTTATTCTATTTATGTCAAGTAGGTAGGTACCAAAATTAATTTAAAATTCATAAATATAAAGTACATCTTTATGCAGGGTCACACGTGTGTGATTATGTTACGATTGTAGGTTTGATTCCTACACGGGGAATGAATTATTCGCTTTAGTGCCAAGGCAAAAGTGCAACGTTGATTTCTTCAACTCAGCACGCAATGCTTAGAAAATTCGGCAGAAAATCGGTGAAAACAGTATCTTAAAACTAGGTTCCCTCCGCCTGCCCTGCTGTACGCCGGATACAGCGTGAAGTTAAAAAAAGCAGATTAATTTGTTAGATGAAATTAAATTATGTATTGCTCTAGCTTACACTATTAATATTTAATTAAAGGCAATAAAAAATTAAACAAAATAAATTCAAAGATTTCTTAGTAACAGTAACACCAAATGTCTAGTTTGAAACGACAAGAAAGTTTCCGATACTGTATCTATGTATGTGAAACGTTTTAGATAATATTCACTATCATATTCTAAACCGTTACACCGTGGTCGGCTTACTGCGAACAATAGCGAGGCTTAGGTGTGGGTGCGACTCTCGAATACAAAATATTTTATTCTGATGTTATTATATTAGATGAATTCTATAACTTATTCTATAAGGCCAGTCGTGGTACATGGAGCACAAGGTGTGACTGTAAACGTGACTAGTTGCGGGCTCGATCTCCCCACTCGAGAAAATAAAATATTTGTTTAAATTTATATTTCCATTTCTTCGCTCTGGTATCGAGGCAAAGCGCGGCGTTGAGTTTTGCCACTCAATGCCTCCAGAATCCGGCGAAAAGTGAGGAACTGAGTGTCTTAACACTAGGTTCCCTCCCTATGAAGAAACTAACACGTAGAATTTATATCAAGTGAATTTCAATATAAAAAAATTTTTATAATAATATTTGTAAATAGCACAATAATTCTTTAATATTTTATACTACTATATCTCAAGACCGCACCGTAAATCTACAGCAAAAAATATTTTATGGACGAATCGTAGAATTCTTGGATTTCGAACGTGTTTGATTCGTACCTACAGTGAAATCTACTATTAACTAATCTTTACTTTGTGTTTTTATTCTTTATTTTTTGTTAAGCTATTTATTTATTTATTGCTCTTTTTTACAGCAATTGTATTAAATTAAGAGTATGAAAATTTTACAGTTATATAATATCTTAAATTACTACTTAGCACCTGCATTTGATACTGCAATAATGCGTATTCGTTACAGTGTTTTTTATAAATATGTTTTTTTATATTCACAAATTTTAAAGAATATATCGTCTCTATAGGATACACGGTACATGGATAAGGAGCCCATCTACGCATTGTTAGATATTTTTCAGCTTCATGCTGTATCCCGCATGTAGTAGCGTGGGCAGAGTGAGCAGAGTGTAAGAGCGGAAAAATGAAAATAATAAATATGTCATTTCCTCGACTGGGCATCGAATCCACAACCTATTGCGTTTACAATCACATTTTTTTGCCCCTGCGCCATGACTCGCCTGAGTGCTGTCAGTATTGTAAGAAAATAATGTTTTTTTTTTTGTTTACAGATACTTATATTTAAAGACCACTGTTGGAAGGCGACGTGAAACGGTAGGTTATTGGTACATTTTTTTTTTATTATAATAATCATAAAAATATTCTAATTATGAATACGTTACATTAAATGGAAAATAAATAGAAAATTTTTATATTGACTTAATTCGTTGATACCTATTAATGAAGCTAAATATAGACGTTCCTATAGAATCTGTACAAATATCTATATTTTTGAATAATTTCAAATGTCTTAGTGTAATATAATACAATAGTGATGTAAACAATTTTAGAACTAAAAACTAGTGCATTCGATTGCGCAATGGAGGTCGATGCCATCGCACCCGCAGTGAGCTGAAACTTATTGTTCCTTTATAAAAACTTCGTTCGAATCATTTCACTGACGTTTTATATTTTTTAACTTTCCATTTCATATTAGCCAATTTGATGTCCCTTTCGGAGCCGTTTTGTTTAGCTCTTAACGGAATCAGACATTTTTATTGCATACTATAGGCCCCCGGGTGGCATCGCCCGCTTGGTACTTCAGAATTATTAATTTTCTCATCTCAATTACTTTTGTGATCTAATAACATTGTCATTTTAAAGACAAATAATGTATGGGTACAACTCAATAAAACACTTTTTTGAAGCAATATTGTCTCATGTGTCAATATTGTCTAACTTTTTTATTTATGAACCAAAACATACCCCTTTATTAACATTTTAACTTATTCATCTTACATGTACAAACATCGATCTGTTACAATTTTATCATAAATATAGACTAATAAAATATTTTTTTGGGCTTATTTAAACACGATTTTTTTTGGGCTTATTAAAACAGACATTTGCTTAATAGCTAAAAAATTAGAGGTATACACTAAAAAGACTTTATTTCATAAAGCATATTTAATAAAACACAATAGAACTTCTAACTTTATTCACAAGCATTCATATACCAAGGCTGTTAATGCCGGTTCTTAAATTTGAGTGAATGTGTGTTCGCGGTCTATTTGGTAAAATTTCGTTTCTCGAGTGGCATTGGTAAAGCAATGTTGTAGAGAACCGGACGAACGTAACGGAACATTGAAATAGTAGATATAATAAATAAAAATTCAAATAAAATAAATCAGCTTCACGCAGCATCCCACACACAGCGGGGCAGGCAGAGGAAACCTAGTGTTCAGACACTCTGTTCCTCATTTTCTGCCGAATACTGGAAGCATTGCGTGTTAAGTGGCAGAACTCAACGCCGCGCTTTGCCTCGACACCAGAGCGAAGAAATGGAATGTAAATTTAAATAAATAATTAATTTCCTCGTGTCAGTCAATCGAACCCACAACCAGTCGCTTTTGTGCCCCTGTGCCAAGACTGGCCTGTATCTTACTGATACAGGCCAGTCTATGGCCAGTCATTAGGAAACATTCTATTTTGTTGGGGATAAAGATATTTTAAGTAATAATTGAATATATCATAATGTTTTCTTTTTTTTTACTGTTTCTAGCATTCCTATATCTGACTCATACTAAATCTGACTAAAACTCGCTGACAACAATCACTGCACTTGCTCGATAACAATCACTGCAAAACTAAATTAATTTCTTTAGTAAAATAGTTTATAATTTAATGGTTTATTGAATAACTTTTTGATTATATTAGCTAAGTATAATTATATTTTAAAATATATCCAAATTTATAATTGTATTTCTATTTATAATATCTAAGCAATTTAAATGCTATAATGGCATTTTATCTCGATTTCTAATTTCGACGACCAAAATCAATTTTCGTGCATCAATTTTAGCATTAAAATTATTACACTTTGCCAATTTTCTCTAATATTTTATACAAGTGAATGCCGACGTCATTTTTGAATTTTAGAGTGAAATAAAAATAATCTTTTACTTTCAGAAATTTGCAACAGCAATCGTTAGTTGACGGAAAAAATATATATATACTATGACATACAAAAAAATATAATATACTTTTTACGGATTGCTTTATGGAGATACATATATTAAATATTTGAAACTTTAAATTGGAAATAA
>DWAN01001597.1:0-17336 GCA_018230445.1 Heliconius hewitsoni | reverse complement strand
GCGCGGGTTCGAGTCCCGCTACGTTAAAATTTTTATACGTTTTCTAATTAAGTATATATCTGTCTTTAATTAAAAATACCTAGTTTTATATCTATTGTTAAGATCGAGATATTTTTGGGCATAATTCGAATTTTTTGATTTTACAAAGAAGAAAAATAATTGTAACTATAGTATATACATTTACGCGTGAGACAAAATGTAAGGAAACAAAGTTACCCAAACTTTCGATCTCCTTTTTTATTTCTATAAAATTTTTGTTCCATATATATTTCTAGCATCTGTATTGTTCTTATGATAAAAATGGAAAAAAATTAAAACTAAACGATGGAAACATTGAAACTTTTGTTTGATAAATTTTAAAAATCACTTTGGTAATCTCGGGGACTGAACTAAATATTGTACAAACATTACAAGATTATAGATAATTAATGATTATATATAACAAGGTATTGTAAGTAGTACCGTTTTCATATAAAATAAAAGCAATTATAGAAAGTTTTATAGTATGCAATGTATATTGAATAATATCGTTCTCATATTTTGCACTTCAGTAAGCAAAAAAGAAAATATTTTTTTTCTTGTACATATAAAAATTAAAGGAAAACCCAGTATACTTTGTGTATAATCTCATAAATGAATTTAAATATATATTTTAGCATTTTTCTATATAAAGACATTTTTATTATTTTTGCTTTATCAAGCATCTATCAAAATAAAGAATTTAATGTTGTATTTCTATCGCAGAACAAAATAAAAAATTAAACAATTAATTAAAAAAAAATATAAACATTTTCTATAAGTAATTTATACATAGGTAATTTCGTGCTTCTTTAAAATAAATATAATCTAAAGATTTAATAAAAAAACGTTTTATACCTAGTTCTTATTTTAAGTGTAAACTCCGCCTTAGGTCTAAATCTAGCCTGTATACTTATTGATGCATGGATACATTGAGTATTTCGCAGTCTACCCGTGCCAACCACAGCCTAATCCCTAACCTCACGTGTTCACATGAAAAATTAACTTTCAATGAGTTTGAAAAATCCTTTACGGCTATCAAATTTGAGAAAATTCAATAAATCTTAATACTAACACCTAATTTCCTAATAAAATATTATTTTTAAGATATTGTACCGTTTTTTTTCTATTTGTCGTCAACCGAATAAAAAATATATAATTACAATTAATTTCATTTTTTAAAAGTGGAGAAGTCTTCAATTATTTTAATTTAAGCGTCCCTCTTTTAGTATATAAATAGACTAGAGTTTGCCTGCGGCTTCGCTTGCGTGATCGATTGGAAAAACATGGCGTTTTCTGAGTGGTGTAATGAGTTGCATCGTAAAGAATAACGTTACATAATAAAGCCTATAGCCTCCCTCAATAAATGGACTATCCCACACACAAAAATATTAAAATCAAACCAGTAGTGGTTGAGATTAAGCGTTCAACCTAACAAATTCTTTAGCTTAATTAAAATATTTGTATAGAATTGACAATAATCCGTTGATTGTTACAACAAAAATATTGTTTGTAATAATAATCAACAGATTATCGAAAAATTTTGAATATATTTTTAATACTTTTAAAGTTTTATTTCACACTTAGGAAAATACTAAATAAATAACTTTGAATATGTTCCAAAAATACTTGAGTCATTTGCCTCTACTATCCGCTTTTCTAATACCTAAAAAAGCCACAACCCGTTTATCCATCAAAGATAATTATTGCTGTTCGTGCATAACTGTACTGAAGTGCCGCAACCACGACTGGCGTTAGAAATGTTATATAAACTATTATTATCAGGTTTTATATAATCAAAAAATAATATTATTAAGAAAATAACAATTTACATAATTTTGGGCGACATGAGCATAATTCTGTTTTACCATTCATTCATTCAATTTGATTGATACCTTTACTCTATTTAAGCCCTAGAACGAACGACTGCTTTTTTTCTTCTTTAAAAACAATATATTTGATCGAGTTTGACATTAATGAGATTGTACATTAGGTACCTACTGTGGGAAGTAACATATCGTGACACGTTAAAGAATATTTAAAACAAAAAAACTGGTTCACGCTGTGTATCCCGCACACAGCAGGGTAGGCAGAGGGAACCTATTGTTAAGACATTCCGCTCTCCACTTTCCATCGAACTCCGGAGTCATTGTGTATTGAGTGACGTAACACAACGCCGCGCTATACCTCGATACTAGAGCGAAGAAATGAAAATACGAGTATAAATTTGAATACTTAATTTTCTCGAGTGGGGATCGAACCTACAACCAGTCGCGTTACAGTCACGCGCTTATGCCTCCACGACTGTCTTTTATTAAAAACTGTTTTAATTTTAAAATTTGGATTTTAACAGATATTAGAAATGTGATATATTGTAAATGATTTCTGGGACCACCCCCAAACAGCGATAGTAATAATAGTTAAACAATAGATAAGGAGGATAAATATTCTGAATGTATAAGTGTGAAAGAGATGTAAAATACTTCCTACCATAATGGGTGGTCGAAAATGTCAGTTTTTTTTCATTTGCAATTTATAGTTAGTTACAAATCAGGTTGAGACAATTATTTTCACGTTCACGATATGTTTTAAAATTGTCAGTTTCTATTAATAATAATAATAATAATATATAATTATAACAATTGAAAATTGTTAAATAATTGACATATATATTCATTAAAATTAAAGCCATGTTTAATGTAAATGGGGGAATACAGAACATTTTTGAGGTAAATGTTTTTATAATAACATTTTAGTGTTTCCAAAGAGTTCTTTTTTTATTTAAAAAAAAAATGCTATTTTTAATTGAACTACAGTCTGTAATATTTTAACTCTATGTAAAGCTAAGTACAAAGTGGAGATAACTAAGTGATATAGTCGTAACCAAAAATGTTATGAAATGTATATTCTGAGATGAAAATCGTGACTCAAAATAAAATTAAATATTTATTATTTGTGTAGAAAAAAATATTTTTTTATATAAATTTGCGTCAATAAAATTACATACACTAATAATACTATTACTATCTAGCCATTAAGTTAGGTAACGAGTCATTGAAATTGGACCTAGGTGTCCATCGACACTTTTTCTTTTTGTTTCTATCTAAGGAGAAAACGCTTAGTTATTCTGTTCTTTATGCTTACAAATACACTTTAACTACTTAATTATTATAATTAAATTAAATCAGCTTCACGTTGTATCGTGCACACAGCAGGGTAGGCAGACGGAACCTATTGTTAAGACATTCCGTTGCCCCAATTTCCACCGAATATTACTAGGCATTGGATGTTGAGTGGCGGAACTTAACGGAAAAAATAATAAAATATATATAAATTAATAAATAATATTTCATTCCTTCGAGTGGGGATGGAATCCACAACAGTCGGTTTACAGTCACATCTTTGCGCTACGACGACCTTAACAACTAATAATAATAATTTAAAAACTTGAATGAAATAATGTACGTACATTAACCAAATACTTTTAAAACTATTGGGTTAAATAGGCACTATACGAAATGGAGAAGCCACCTTAACAAGAATAGCCTGCGTGCACGACATTGGAAGACGCGTACATAATTCGATAGATATTTAAACGACAACAAAATGTGCGATTTGAAACATGATATTGTTTTTCTGTATTATTTGTTAAATTAATTAATTTATTCTTTCTGGAAAATATTATTGTAATTATTATTTTATTTTAAAATGTTACCGCATATATTTTAATAATACAAATAAAATAATTAGGCATAAATAATATAATTTTCGTATATTGAAAAATATTGTCATCTAGCTATATTATATTTCTTTCAAGAAATCTATTTTAGAGATAAGTCCCCGTTTGTTATCATCATTTCTGTAATTTTTTATAGTCTTTATTTATTTATTATCCAGTGTAATAAAGAAATATACATACATACAAAATAAAAAAAACAACGATTTTTTTTTATTCCAGTACAAACAAAACAGATTTAAATTAAAATAGCTATAGGCAGCAATTAAACCAAATACCAACGATATTACCAAGAATCAAGTCGAAAATATAGTACTAGCGCAGCGTGTCAATTATGATCGCGGCCTAAGCAAAGGTTATTATTATATGACATTCGCGCGTAGTCGGTACCTAGACATCGCGCAGACACAGCGTTTTCACGGCTTCGTGGTTGCCGGTACGGTACTTTGTCCTCTTGTTTGTATCCGTGGTTGCCGGTACAGTAAATTGTCATCTTGTTTATTATCCTTGGTTGCCGATACAGTAATTAGTCCTCTTCTCTATAATGTGGTTGCGGTACGGTAATGTATCGTCACGTGGTTGATGTAATGCTTCTCGTAAACTTAGTTCTGATAGTTTTGGATAAGTTAAGCTTAAGCACTTTCAAAAGTTTCGTTCGCACGTTTAGTTAGTATATAATTTAATTTTGCCATGTATGATTTTTGACTTTTCCAGCAAATAAACGGAGAATCTGTTCGATAGTTCAATATATTAAAAGTAGCGCTTTTATTTGAACCATTTGATATCGATCCTCACTCACGCCTTCACTCCATGTGACGTTCATATGGGAAAATCCGAAACAGTACTACTAACTTGAAACCTTTTTAAAGAAAGCAAGATAATAAATATATTAGGTATCTGCACCTATAAAATGATATATTTATACATATACCTACTACTCATTTGCGTGAAACACGAACTGATTACGAGTTGGTAAAATAACATTATATTTATATGCTGGGACTAGTATTTGTTATTAAAAAAATCGGCTTCACGCTATATTCCGCACTCATCAGGGTAGGAAAAGGGAACCTAGTGTTAAAACACTCCGTTCCCCACTGTCCGCCAAATTCTGGAGGCATTGCACGTTTAGTGGCGGAACTCAACACCGCCTCTTGCCTCGACACCAGAGCGAAGAAATGAAAATATAAATCTAAATAAATATTTCATTTCCTAGAGTGGGGATCGAACCCACAACCAGTCGGTTTACAGTCACACTTTGTGCCCCTTGTGCACAAGGTGCGACTTTCCTCCAGTATTTGCAATTATTAAACAAATTGTAAATATCTCTCTCTCTCTCTAAAAATGAAATCTCTTACATAGCACCTAAATGCACTTTATTAGTCATTTTAGTGAAAGCTTAAACCTGCGTCTAGGTGTTAGTCAAATCAACTTGGAAGCATTTATTAGTTAACTAAAATGAAAGTAAATGAAGCGTGTTGTTTCTCATTATATTATATTGTAATAATGTTCATTATATTTTTTGTGTTACTTTGTCAGTCTAAAACTCGTCAAGCAAGTTAGATACACAACACAATCGTTATTTTTGAAAGATATGCCATTAGCGAGTTAATTTGCAAGTGATATTCTTTTACCTAGAAAGTGATTTTTAATGGTGCCAAGGTAAAAATTCGTATTGAGCGGCTCCTTTAATATTCACAAAGACAACCGACAAAGGAACCGAAATACGGCTTATTGTTAACATTATTGTTTACATGTCTTTAGTGTCCTGTAAAATTATTAAAAAAAAAGCTGAAGTTTCAAATCTTAAAGTAAAACATTTATTATTAATAATGTAAATGGTATCATAAATTTTATTATATGTATCTTATGGTAAAAAGTCGGTAAGGAAATGGAGAAATAGATTGACGTGTACACGTAATCTACATTTTTTATCTTAAGATTAAAAATTATAGGCTCCGTAGCTTAGCACTTATTTTATTATGTCTCCGAAAAATAAACACTAACAATGATTCCCCATGCCATATAATGTCAATTTCACTTGGTAATGTGAGTACTCCACATAAAATTTTGAGGCCAGTTGTGGGTTCGATCCCGATTCGAGGAAATGAAATATTTATTTAAAATTTCTATTTCTATTGCTTCGCTCTGGTATCGAGGCGAAGGGTAGCGTTGAATTCTGCTACTCAACACGCAATGTTTCCAGAACTGGGTGGAAAGTGAAGAATGGAGTGTCTTAGCACAAGGTTTTCTCTGCTGTGTTCGGGAAATCAGTATTTTATATTTATAATGGTATATAAAAATTTAAACTAGTCATTAGCCAGCCAGTTCAAAGCTATGACGTGCTCAAAATATATCGATATCAAAATTTTAATGAGTTTTTGTATGTTTTTAACTATTACGATACTAAGTAGACAAAAATTATTATTAAAAAAATATCAGAAAATATAAGCACAACGTCTAAAATGTACGTGTAGGTACACTTTAAGTTTCTAAACACTAAGCTGTATGGAGCTAAAAATTTATTATATAGATGATCAAAACTTACAGAAAAAAAAAAAAAAAAAAGAAAAAAACAGAAATGCAATAGTTTAAATATTAATGCATTTAAAAAACATTTAGAAATTTCCGAGAATTAATATATTTTTGACCACATTAGTAATTTAATGTAGTAGTCGTTATAGTTCCCGTAGCAGCTAGGAAAGAATAGTATAAATTAAAAATGCAATTTTATTCAGTGCACATGTGCCAAAAGGTTCATTCAATCATCTTTGCTTTGTGCTTTGTGTAAGTGCTTTGTGTAAGTCTCGCTGACAATTTAAGAGCAGGACAGAACAGTTTTAAAAGAGATAGCAGAAATAATTCCCACAACGATTACGTTCTCCTAGGATGCAGTGGTGATGTTAACATTTTTATATCGATATATTTTGAGCACGTCACATCATAACATTGAAATGGCTAGCTAACAACTGCTTTCAATTTGTACATAACATTATCAATGTAAAATATAATTCAAAATCGCTTTTTATGACCTAATGATTCAAAAATATTTATATAATATGTAGATTTTAAAATAATTTTGTTTTTTGTAATACATAACATAACTCATAATTTGTATTATGTAGTAAAAATATTAGATTATTAATATTTATGTAAAATAATAAAAATATGTCGATAAATACACGAGCTCAGCAACACTACAAAGTATGCACCTTGATAACACTAAGGGAAATGGTTTTTTTTAATCACATCAGTCTTCACAATATATCATCCCTTTATTTACTCACTGCTACATATTCGCGCACATGGCTTCGGTTTTGTTCGCTTCTTGATAGATTTCAGGGCAAAAGGGGTCTCGAGACGAATTTCTATAGAACTAACAATGTTCAACTGACAAGTTAAATTGGGACGGATATGAAGAACGAATCGTTTCTCATGGATGGTAGAATCATACATGATATAAGATATAATATTTAAAGATATAATATTGATAAATACGCGAGCTCACAAACTTAATATATATATTCTGAAGTTGGAAGTCTAAAATAATTACTTGGCGCAAGACTTTAATTTGCCTTGACAGGAAAAAAAAAGCATAAATCAGTCACCGTTTAAATTTTGAAACACAATACAGCATATCGGCAATAGGCGTGGTCGAAGATACTATTTTATTTCTTTGAGGAACACAGGGGGTCAGTCTATTGTCATGGAAATGGTCGCAGGACTAAAGAATTAGGATGCGGCAGAGTAATCAATGCGGAATGGCCGATGTGACCCCTTTGTAATATTTGACCCAGAGACAGGTTGTATTATTGTATAGTAGTTGTTTTGTTATAGCTTTGTATAGGCAAGTGAAAATACCAGTTTACATTTAACAGGTCAAGGATATCTTGTTCCAAGCTTTACAGGTACATACATACATTTTGAAAAATTAAAATAGGAATTTCTTTGTTACACTTTTCAACATAACAAAATATAATTGAAAAATACTAGAATTTAGAATAATATTTTCATTATAGGGATGTGAAGAGAGTGCCACATTCCTATCATAGCCAATACCTACGTTTACTTATCGAGGCTAGACATGGCATCCTCCTCATGCAAACAATACGTTTCATGAGGATAATCATACGTTTATGACACAGAAACTGTATTAAATCATATTAAAATATCATATTATATTTATATTACAAATCTTTATGTAGATATAATGAAATTTGTAGAGATATAATAAATAGATGGCTAAAGAGATTACTTTAAATATTGATAACTACGAAAAGAACTAAATTATTTTTGCGTGTTATAACTTAAAGTCTACGTTAACTGATAGTTCATTAGACAGACAGAAAGACATTTTTTTTTAATTTGTTTGTGTTTTAGTATCGTGTACGCTCTTAAAAACTCGGTTATGTTAAAATCACAGACAGGCACTTCAATGTTATTTATATAGAAGATACACAATAATTATTTTCGTTTGTATTTTTCAAATATAGAACACACATTTTGTGTAAGGAACCAAGGATATAATTAAAAGTTAAATTAACAGGCCCCAACTTCACACACGTGCAATGTTGATATTAATGTTGTATTAGTGTGTAGTCTTCTATCTTCTTCTTCTTCTATCTATATAATGAGAACAATGTTGTTTTTGTGAGCTAAATTTACTCAAAAAATATTAAACAGATTCAGAATTTTTTTCCACAATAACTATTTTAATTTAAGAAATTAATTTATCTGCCTTAACATTGATGACAGTTTTATACAAGAAATAAGAAACTGTCTAAATAATATGGATTCTTCGCGTGCGCAGTAATAACTATTATTCAAGTCAGTTATTAATTTTTAAATCAGTATATTAATTTTAAACTTGTGAACATATGTAAAAAAATAAAAGTTGTCGCCATATTGCAAACCATTCTGGAGACTAAAACATGTATTAGACAGATAACAAGAAATTAATATCATCAAACGACAACAGAAAAGTTATTGAACCATTCGATAGTAAGGCTCAAAGTTACATTATTATTTTTAATTTCAATATAGGCGGGCGAAGCCACAAGCGGGTCGCTAGTTTCAAATAAAATTTAAGCCCTTCCTAATTTATTAACTTTTTAGAAAGTTAAGAGTTTTAGCTCCTTATTGTTTGTTTACCATTGAACAAGAACCATTACAAAATTCAAGAAAAATAAAATACGACATAAAACTTTCATTTATTTGCTTCAAGTGTTAAATAGCCTCATTGTTTGTTACATAGAAATAGAAAAGTTATTTCAAATAAAAATTTTGCATCTTAGGCATTATTCAAACACGTGTTATCATAAACCGATAATAAACGATATGCAATAAACATCACGTCGAACCAAATTCAACAGAATTCGTTGGAGCTGTGCAACGTGCATTTGGCGCCTACTAAGATACATAGGTTTTTTCAAACATTATTAAGCTTGAATTCCTTTAGAAATGCCGTGCAAACAATATTCACCTTTCTGTACACGTTAAAAGAATTATAATGGCGTACATTAATATTTGTAAGGATAAAATCTAAGTTAATCGCTTTCAACTTCGATTTTTTTTATTTTAAGCTTTATTTATTGGGTGTAAGGCTCAAAATGGAAAGAATGGTATTCGATGTCCTGTTTCCAGGATAATAATAATGTGTTTTTTTTTTATTATCCAAGATGTCCGTGTGCGATGGATGCACCGAGCAGTGCGTCTGTGTGCTTGTCTAGTCGTGTAGCAGCTGTGCCTATTATTACAACATTGTGTGCGTTATGTCTAGTGAGAAGAAAGAGATTTGATTTTGGAATGTTTTATTTATTCTTTTTAAATTTTTAACATCTCTAAATTTAATTTATATTTATCTCAATTATTTATATAGTTTTATGTACATAATAATTTAATAAAACCAAAGAAATCAAGAAAGAAGTTTTAAATATGCTCAGATTAGATTGAATTAACCTAAATTAGCGCAGTTTGTCGTATAATTTTCATGATTGCGTGTCAAGTTCAAATTTAAGCTTGATAAAAATTTTGTTCATGGTGGCTTAAAAGACACAGCAAAATGTGTTTTATTTCTTTTGTAGTAATTATGCAAAGTAAGCCGATAGAGCGATACCACAAGTCACGATTATATCACGTTCATAAAAAATACATTATACCTAGTACGGCTTATGATTTTGTTATTTATTTCATGCATTATGAAAATTTAGTAATTGTAATGTCATAATGACAGTGACATAGAAAATTTCAATATCTAGTGTCAAGACTATATAATCCAAGTATAATAGCATAAATATTTTTTGCATCGTTGGTGAGGCCATTCCCAAGAACATGTGGACCGCTACGTTGCTAGATCAAACACGCCATCCTGCCGCCATTGTAGCTTTATCAATACTTTTCAAAAAAAAAAATCTTTGCATATTTCTTTCCCACTCCAACCATAGCACATCTATTTGGGGAAAAAAGACAGCAACAACTATAAGTAAGCGTCCAGTATAATTACTTTCAAAATGAATAGAAACTAAACAATGCATTTTGAAAAAAAAAAAGAGCTCGCTAAGTCCATTATATACACTGTGCTTGCTTTTGTGACATGGTTATTTTAGTTATTTAAATTTATGTTGTGCCATATATCATTTGTACTAAACTAAAATAAATAACTAGATAATAAAAGATTTTTTGAAGTTATTTTGTAATTATGCTCATAATTAAAAATAAAAATCAATTATATAATATGCTATTTCTAACTTGTCATATATTAAATGATATTTAGGTATTTATCGCCAGGAAATTTCTTATGCTATAATTTAATTTATTCTTGTATTTTGTTAAACACGCAAAAGCGTGTGACTGTATACGGTTGTGGGTTCGATCCCCACTTAACTTAGCCTTAGGGGGAATTAACTTAGCTTTACGCTGTATCCCGCACATAGCAGGGTAAGTACGGGGAACCTAGTGCTAAAAAACTCCGTCTCCCACTTTCCGCCGAATTCTGCAGGCATTGCGAGTTGAGTAGCGGAGCTCAACGCCGCGCCAAACAACACCAGAGCCAAAGATCGAACTCAAACCAGTTTTTATCGTTTCCTACAACCGCAATCAGTCTCATCGTTATCGTTCATGGTATCAAACCACAATCAACCGTTTACAGTCACACTTTGTGCTCCTGCGCCACGACTGGCCCCACTCAACGGAGTATCGTAGCACTAGGTTCTCACTGTCTACTCTGCTGTATGCGGGATACACCCTGAAGCTGAAAAAAATATATAATTACACACATCGTTCATTTAAGTTAAAATGCAATTGTTCATTTAAGTTAAATGTAATAATATATTTAATTGTTATGTATTTTTAGTTTCATGTACTCTGATTTCGCAAATAAACCTTAATTTTCCAAATTTATTCGCATCTATCGCAACAGAAGTCGTAAAAGGATTATAGTTTATAGTGCTCAAACAATTTCATGTTGCTTCAACCATTTTAGTTTCGTGTTAGTTTATAACTACTTCGTATCACGAAATCTATTAATTAAATTTATTTAAAATAAATTCAATACTTAAGTACCGGTACCAGCAGTTACTTACTATTTTTATTTTACTTCTTTATGACGATTGAAATTTGAATTTTATTCCTTTCAGAATTTCTACTTACCATGAAATGTGTTAAGTTAAATTTACAAGAAAGATCAAAAGTAAAAAACACCAAACTAAATCCCGAAAAACCAAGAAGATTTTGTCAAAAACGTATGGTTGATCCAGAACATGAAGAAGATCCACGATGGACTGAAGCTATCAATAGGTGACTTTTTTATATTTTTTTGTTCCATAATGTTATTTTTAAGGTGATAACTTAGTTAATTTTAAGTAGTTTTATTTCTTAGACATAGTGTATATTCATATCTACTATTGTTTATAGATTTCATTGTACTGACTTTCAAAATTATGATTTAAACGAAACGAGCGGCAGCGGAACTGACCAGTCTTATGAAAATTTAGTTCTTTCTGTACAAAATTTACAATTTCATGGTAATGTGGAACAGAACAGAAAACTCCGCTCTAGTTTCAAATATAAAACTTCGGATAGCCAAAAGCATCGAATGTTCGTGAAACAAATTGTAGACGAATTTAAACAAAACAATGTAGCTCGTTCGTCAGAACTTAGTGATTATTTTGACGATTATACCAAATATATTTCCAATAATGATCAATCAAGACCATCTTCAGGGAAGTCAAGTATTGTTTTATTTTGCTTGAATAGCAAATGTAAAGAAAATAAATGTGTACAGGTTGATTTAAGGAGTCATGATTTGAGAAAAAAACCAAAGATAGAAAAAAATAAAAGAAATCCAAAGAAAAATGCCAAATCTAGTCTCATGTTTCGAAATATTCAGGATAATGTAAACGCAGAGAAAACAAAAATTGCATTTCATAAAAATGGTAAAAGAAAAAGTCTAACCATTTCGAGAGCTGAAAGCCCTGCCACTGTTCAAGTAATAAGAGTGGATGTTGTTTGTAATTATAGTTGCACTTCTTCATTGTCAGATTATGAGAAAAATGACAAACAATCCTGTCGCAATGGCACAAACTTAGATAATAAAGAAAACCAAATTTCCATTCCATTCCAAAAAACTGGACTAGCTAAAAAGTATAGACTTACCAACACAGTAAAAACCTTAGATGAGAATGTATCTGGCAGCAAGGTTACTTTGATGTGTAAGACATTTAAGTTAAGTGATCGTCAAAAAACGTTATCAGATAAAAACCAAAAACTTCAATAGCCATTATCAGTGTCATATTTGTATTAATATGTATTATATAAAGTAAAAAAAATATTAATGAAGGAGACTGCACCTTTTCATTATTTAGTAAAATAATGATATGTAGTTAGTTTTGTGTGTATGTACTATTTTTGTTATTTCGGTCTCTTACAATTATTTTTACATCCAACCTATTAACATAATTTGTTTGATTAATAAAAATCTAATAAAAAAATCATCAATATTTGTTTGTATAAAATAGAAAATATTTTAAAGTATTAAATACACAAATGCGACATGTTAAACTTGTTAATAAAAATTTTTTGTTTGGCATTCAGAATTATTCTTATTTTATTGATTATATTTCTTAACTCTTCCTAAGGCCAGTCGAGCAAAATGTGACTGTAAAACCCACAGGTGTGATCCCTACTCGAGGAGATGAAATATTTACTTAAATTTATATTTTCATTTCTTCGCTCTGCTGTCGAGGCAAAGCGCTGCTTTGAGTTCTGCCACTCAACACGCAATGCCTCCAGAATTCGGCAGAAAGTGCGGGACGTGTCTAAACACTAGGTTCCCTCTGCCTACCCTGTTCTATGCGGGATACAGCGTGAAGCTGATTATATTTTTTAACTCTACTTTCGAACCTCATTGTTAGAAATTGGAGTCATGTTACTTTATCTACGCTTTAAAACACCGACACCAAAACCCAACGTTCGGACACCACTCTCCTGTTACTAATGTAATGCATAATATAATTTTTTTTATTTTGAGTGATTGTGTGAATGTGAATTTGATGATTTTCTTGGATTTGAAATTATCAATAATATTCATATTTTAATAATATCACGTCGTGCCTGTAATTAGATAAAGGCGTAACGTGTCGAGTACATAAGCACTGCCGAGACCGGCAGTACGGCAATGATTAACGATCGGAACGGAAACGTTTCTGAATATTAATTTGTAGTGGAGGTCACCAGAGCCCTGGCAAATGTGACACGGCCGCAACGAAAGGATTGGTACGCCATGGACCACCCCGCCCGATAGGGTGTGTGTGCCGAATTTATAGGTGTGAGAGATGGAACTTCAGGGTAGCTAAAGGGTGAGGTGGACTTCGGACCCCCCTCACTTAGGGGGCTGTAAACCCCCCAATTTGCCCTAGTCCGGCACCCCCGCCCGAGGCTCCCCGTCCGTTCCTGTCCAAGCGATAAGAGGGAAGAGGGGTGAGCGTCAAATGGACGTTTTACGCATAATTTAGAACAGTAAATGGATTCGAACACAGCACTCCTACTATGGAAACATTCATATCAGATTTTAACAAAATTGTATTGTATTAAAGATATTTTACAATACTTACATTTAAATATAGCTATTTTAAAACACTCATTAAAATATTTTCTAAGTCAAATTTTTATATGTATAATATTTAGAAAAATTATCGGCATAAAATTTCCATGTAATACAGAACATCCTTTTGTCTACGAAATTTAATTAAGATAACTTATACAATGATTTTTTTTTATTAATAATTCATTTAAGAATCTTATTACCGATATAACAGATATGTATTACATTTTTCCGTAACTATTAATTGTAACATTAAAAATAATACGTTACTTTCATATTACTTGACGAAATGTACTCCTGAAATTACTGTTGCTTTTTAAAGTTGTACAGTTAGTATGTAGGTATTTCTTTTTCTTTTCTTCAGATACTATGTGCTTGAACTGCCAAGAATTTAGTTATGTAATTAATATATATTTTTTAATTTTACAATCTATCCCGAAAGTATTCAACACGCAATGCCTCAGTAATTCTGCAGAACGCGGGGAACGGAGTGTCTTAACAGATTCTCTCTGCCCGTGCTATATGCGGAATACAGCGTGATACTAAAAACAGTTTATGGCACTAAATGAATTTTCTATTCTACATAGGTTTCAACAAAATTTCAGTTGTATTAAATGTAACTTCTTATTTGTTCTTTTTTTAGATATTTTTACATTTTTTTTATTTGATAGATAATAAAAACACATAATACTTTTGTCATCATCGACAGTCGAAATTTCAACGTCAAATAGAACGTATCATCGCCATAATGTCACAGTTGCCGTGTGTTTTACACTGTACATGATAAGTGCAAGTTTTAAGTTGGCGCTAAAAAATTATCTTTAAAAGGAACATATTTATATTATAGGACATTTTTTTTGACCTTAACTCTGTATCTCTGGTATCGCGTTTCGCGTGCCAGTTGAGCACTCTGTAGGTATCCCTTATTTAATTTTCTTGTTGACATTGATATTTCGGAAAGAAATGTAAATAAATGATTCCCCCAATTGGCAATCAAATTCACAACCTCGGCGTTTACAAAAGCTGTGGCGCTGCGCCACGACAGCCTTGACTTTCAAACTGTGTAGAAAGAAATACGTGAATACAAACTTATTGCAAGGTACATGATAATAATGAAGACACAAGATACATGATAATAATGAATTCGTATGTAACATGCAATGCGATATGCACTGTTACCGGAGTTGTGGTCTACACGTCACACAAAGTTCACTTATCCACTGAATTTTTCAACAGTTCTACCCTTTTCAATTACTCGTTGAGAGAGGGTTGTACGCTGTCCAAGCCTAGTTGACAATCCTTTTTGCGTCGGTTAATTATTAACGGAAATTTCTTAATTTAGACACAACTGGAGGAATGTAAGTCTAAGTGCTTGATTTGATTGGTGTATTTTTATAAAAGGTAAAACTTAAAATAAATATAATTTTACTGTGTGATGATTATTAATATGAAGTTTCTCTTGTAACGTAATACCTAATTACTTAATCTTTGTAACGCTGTAAGTACGATACTATTTATTACAAAAATAAACGAAAATAGAAAAAATATAAAAATAAAAATAAAAAAAAATTGCGTCACGCTGTATCCCGCACACAGCAGGGTAGGAGAACCTAGTGTTAAAATACTCCGTCCGCCACAACACTGCGCTATGCCTCGTCACCAGAGCGATGCAATAAAAATATAAATGTAAATAAATATTCTGTTTCCTCGAGTGAGGATCGAACCCATAACCAGTCGATTTTACAGTCACATTTTGTGCTCCTGCGCCACGACTGGCTTAAGTAAAAAAATTATGAACATATGTCTGTATATAAAATATATTAGTGAAAATATCATTGAAACGGTAATAAACAAATAGTGATAGAACTCGGTATTATAATTTTTAAAATTTCTATCGGTCTATCGGTCAATCAGCCTGTCCGCTCGTCCACGTGTCTGCCTGTTCGTCTGTTTGTTCATGGATATCTTCGAAATGACATGAAAAATTTGAGATCTGCGACATCTGACAAAGAACGCTTATAGATCAACAAACTATCAGAAACAATAAAACGAAAGTTCGAAAACGTGATACGGGGTTATGTATTTGTTATATTTACAAACTGGTTCAATTCAGTTCTTGACTTATGACATTTTATATACAAACTTAATTAGATTAATATAATACTAATTGTATATTAATTATACTTAATATTCTTGATTCGTTCATGAGTCTTTAATTCGTCCTTATTTTCCTTTAATGTCGCTCTAAGTTTTGTCATACGGTACACTTTTATTTGTGCTTAATGCTGTTTTGACTAAGTTATAGAAATAACTATTCGACGTCCTCTCGTTGTCTTCCCAGAAAGAGGAAAGATTCGAAACCTCTTTCCTGTGATCGAATAGAATAGACTTAGAAGTAGGATAAACTGGTCATCATTTCATAAGCCATCCCTGGAGGATAAGGGACTACTAGGTAACTAGTTAGTTTATTTTTAAATGCAGCGAAGATATATAAGGTATGACAGAACTCAATATTTCTTTTCTTTTTCTAACTGCACAACAGTGATGTTAAATTTTAAAACTCGGAGTTCCATAATTTTTTGCAACTTAATAAGATAGTATTTCCTAAATCAATGCTAAAAACAACAAATAACATTTCGTCAACACAATTATTGTGATAGCTATACTTACTATTATAGAAAAATTTATTTAGTATACATTTGAGGTCAGTGATGGCGCAGCGGCACAAAGTATGACTGTAAGCCGACTGCTTGTGGGTTCGATCCCCACTCGAGGAGATGAAATATTTACTTAAATTTACTCTCGTGTCGAGACAAAGCACATTGAGCACTGCCACCCAACACGCAATGTCTCCAGAACAGAACGGAGTGTATTAACACTATGTTTCCTGTGCCTACCATGCTGTGTGCGAGATACAGCGTGAACTTGATTATTTAATGTTTAGTACACATTAAACTAAATTATATTAAATCTACTTAGAGTTAAAAATTAATAAATATCAAATTTGATGAAAAACGGTGAAGTGTTAGTTAGACTCGCCTATCGAGGGATCCGTACCAATTTCATGATTGTATATCATCGGGAACGTGCCTTATAAAAGTTGACTCACTGCCGACTCTCAACCTCACTTTTAGCTTATATAGTACCCTATGGGTTTCATAAAAAATGCAATAAAAACCGTGCATAAACGCTCGTATCTTTTGATTACGTTGACTTAGTAGCTTAATTTTTCTGTGCTCCAACGAAATGCAGATTTGAATAATTGATAATAATTTCTGTTTGATACTTCCACGTGATCTTGAGAAAAATAATCTTGGCAGAGTAAAGTTTCGCTTTTCTTTTTTTGGGTATAGAATACTAAAAAGTATAAGTAACTTGTGGTCTTATATCGCTGTTAAGCTTTCTTGGCTTTGTTGTTTTAAAGCATATTGTAATTAAAAAAAAAAAATATATATATATATATATATTTATTTCGGAACCATT
>DWAN01001596.1:0-17338 GCA_018230445.1 Heliconius hewitsoni | reverse complement strand
GGCAGAAAGTAGAGAATGGAGTGTCTTAACACTAGGTTCCCTCTGCCTACCCTGCTGTGTGAAGCTGATTTAATTTTTTTGATATAATTATTTAGGTTATTTACAAGTAATAGAAGCCTTTTTGATGGATGTACTATGAACTTAATATAATTTGGATTATTATTTTTTGTCCCGCATTTCTGATTAAACATATGTATTGATAGACTTAGACCTATTTAATTTATATTTTGACCATAGTCTTTCGCATAGTACATAGATATGTACACACAGATTCACTTAAATTAGTTGAAACCTAAATAAAATACATATATTAATTTATTTATAGTTATATTTCTTTTTTATAGCAGGCAAAGGAATAGACTTACTGTTTCGCAATTTGCGTGTTTGCAGGAGCGCCACTGAACAACGCTCTTTACCTCGACACTATAGCGAGAAAATGAAAATGCTAAATATTTCGTTCCCCAAAAGGGAATCGAATTAACCCCAATGTCCCCCTGCGACGTATCATGTCATAAACAAACACTATAGTTATATAAAGTTTGTGTATGACATATATTGCGAAATAATTAAGTTAGTTGATATCAGAACACAAGGTACAGGTGTTTCATTACCTATCGCTGAAGTGTAGTTGAGCTCTCTGAATTCTATTAAAACTTTCTCAATATCATACTGTGTTGTCTGTGAACTTGATTTTATATATGACGTTAAAAAATTGTATTGTTAGAAAATAAAATGAAGTTTTAAATACATATGTGTATTATAATTATGCGCTTAAAACTTTTATTATTTGTACCTACTTAAAACTTACTATACGTAGGTAAAAGTTTTAAGTTTATTCATATGTTTAAGAGGTGTTAATGTTTTATTAATATACAATATTAAAATAACTGAGATTTTTCTGGTACAGTGACGTAACCCTTAACTTAGTGCGTTGTTTTAAAATTAAAAAAACTTAATATATTCCTCAAATGGGAATTGAACCCACAAAAATCGTAGGCATAATGTGATCATGATGAAGATGAGCTAAAATGTAAATTTTCAAACTAAAGCGCGTCTATTATTCTATTGTAATAGTTCTATTTAAGGAACAAGACAGTATTGTTTTACCAGGCTAGAATTTTGTGATAGAAAGCTTGTACTATTTTAGAGTTGCAAAACGTCCCACTACACATTGAATTGATTGGGAAACTAAACGCATAGAAAGGTATGCATGATAATTGCGGGTTCAAATTCTACTCGAGGGGAGAAATATATTAATAATGAAGGAGGTTCCACATATCAGATATGTTTGTAAAAAAATCTTCGAAGGGAGATAACGGATTAATTTATATAAAATAATAAGAATTTAGGAATAAGTTACCTTTATCAAGTACAATGAAAATACTAGAATCGGCCACATGCTGTGTATGGCGGGTAAAGCTGAACGAAGCTAGCTATGTTGAGCAAAATTTAGCGAAATTTTTGTAAACATTTTGCGAATTTTTTGTCATAATTTTGCGAAATTTACTGTTTTGTTGACGCTCTAAGTTAAGGTTAGCTAAAGTTCAATCTGTGTGCGTGAATTTTAAAACGTTCTCCAGCTTAACTCTATGGGACACTTTTGGACCATTTACTCAAAAACTGCAATTAAAATTATCACTAAACTACTTCGCTGGGATCACCGTTCCGTTCACAAGGTTCCTGTAAAATTTCAAAGCTGTAGGTTTAACGGTCTATAAGTAGCATTACAACGGAACACACTTTTGACCAGTAAGAGCTTAGCTTCGCTCAGCTCAATAAATTTAAACTTTGCTATAAAAACTACACTAAAAATTATAGATAATTTGACATCTCGGAACTATAACGAAAAATATAACTGTTATTAGTTAATAAATAAATAATTAAAATCTTATTATTCGTGTAATATCTTGAAAGTTAATAAAGTATATTATAACTTAATTATCTACAAACTCAGTTCCGCTTGCTGAATTTCGTTTATAAAAGTGATTGACGGATCTCGATCAGCTAATTTTCCACCCAATCACTTACCCCGTGAACAAGCAAAATTTCACAGATTATAATCATATTGCCTCACAAATACCATTTTTAAATTAATTTTATTTATTAGTGCTATTATAATTTTTATAATAAAAATAAATACAGGTCACTTTTTTTTTTCTCAATTTCACGCTGTATTCAGCAGGTTAGGCAGAGAGAACCAAGTGTTAAGACATTCGGTTCCTCACTTTTCTGCCAAAATTTCGAGACATTGCGTGTGAGATGCCTCGCTATTACAGTGAACATTTTTTTAATGAATAGAAATGATAATACTTTATGTCTTTTAATTAAATTATAATTATAAAATCGGATAGCACCGATGCGTTTACGAGCAAGCGTTAATTGGATTAATGATTCTGCCCAAATACTCCATCAGAATAATTATAATTAATCAATATTTGATATGAGAACGATGGGTGTTAAATAGCAGCTCTATGTAGTGAAAGAACATTTTATATTTTTTAATATTTATGTTGGTAATATTTCGTATAATTTTTATATTTCGTCATAAGCTCATATAAATATTTTAAATAAATAATAATATTCAATTTAGATATGTAACTTCTCGAATTCTAGAAGTGACTAGTAGAAGCGTAAGGTGTCAGATGAAATTAAGATTTTTCTACTAATTAATAATATGAAACACACACAACAAAGTAAAAGGAATTTGATTGAAATAAAAGAAAAACAAATATAAATGCTCTTGGTTTTATTTTTTGTAACGACCAGGATATTAACGTATAATGTACAGAAGTTATAGATATATCTAAGTTACATTTGTTATAAAAGCATAAAGTAAATTCAAATACAATATTATATTCAGAATATATAGTAGTCTATTGAAGAAATATGAAATGCTTCATTATTATAACAACATTTATGTTACTTCAAACGAAATATACAGAATAGCACATATTTTATAGCTTTAAATACTTATAATTATATATTAGTAGGTTAGAATATGTTTGTATATAAACTTGTCAGTACTGCATATTATTTACAATGAATTTTCAGTATAAATCTTACAATATTACCTAGTAAATAAAGAATTTTTTTTTCATTGAGTCTGCTAAAATTTATACCAAATACACTTTTTATTAGCGTAACGTCCATAATATACTTAGTCCTTTTTTTCTAAAATCATCGATTTAACTTTGTCTAAGTCAATAAAAATACATTATCTGGCAAAGTTATATTAAAAATAATTAAATGAAATGAAATGTAAAAATTAATTATTAGATAATATGAAGAGAAGTACTAATATTTATGGACGTCAATGATACGGAACAGTAAAAATTCATACAAAGAAATATATGAGATATATTTGGAATATCTGCCAGTAAAAAGAAACTTCTAGACGTTTCCATAGCAATTATACATCTCTATACATTCATTGTAAACATTAAGTATTTCTGTTTCAATAAGTGATCTTGAAATAGGAAGTACATGGAAATTTTGTTTGATTACATTTTCTATATCCACTTATATAATTATATACAATTTAATACTAATTATTATCACGTTACGCGCTGTTTGAGGCTTTAATAAATGTATCAAGCACAAAATTGTTTCAAATATTTTCTAGAACATTCTATATTTTTATTTTTAGAGCAATATTGTTTCTGTGTAAATAAAAACATTTAAATGATCTATTTATATTTTATTGTACATACGCGGTAAAAGCATTAAATATAATAATACCTAAAATAAGTAAGTTAATAGTTAGTTAATAATAAGTAAAACGTGAATCCAACTTTAGAGTTTTGTTATTGAAGGTTAAATTAATAATTTCAATTTATTTCATATATAAACTTTGTATATAACGATTGGTGCGCTTTAAATAAATATTTTAGCTGAACAACTTTAAGATAACGTATGTAATAAACTAAATATTGATACAATACTAACCGTTGCAGTAGCAATACAAGCACTGTTAGCCATTATAATTACTTTACCATCGTTTGCGTACCATTTGTTGGCTCTATCTGGGACTCTATTACTTTTTTCAGAATCTTTATCGTCAAAGTCATCATCATAGACTTCTGTGCCATATTCATCATCTGAAGTAGTCCTTTCATCAGGATATTGGTAAATATGTCTATCATTGCCTGGTATTTCTACAAAAAAAATCAATTAATGTGAAAATGGACGCCCAAATTTTTGTTTATATTATATTATAAGAACAATGTTATTAAAATAAATCTTACCATATAATCTGATCTTACTCTCCACGTCTCCGAGAGAATTTTTAGCTACACATATATAGCTTCCTAGGTCATCTCTACGAATATTCTTAATTGTCATTGACATTTCGGCTTCGAACATAGACTTTTGTCGAACAGTCATCTCGTGATGCTCTGATGGTATTATTAACTCACCTGCGGGACAATTTATTACTTAAAACGTTTGCTTTCAAATCTAATATTAGAATTTCATCTTTCGCCCGCCAAGTTTTATGAAAAATGTAAAAACTTCGGACAGACACCTAGAGTTTTATATCCGCTTTATAATTTGTTTCTTTTATATTCGTGATGCTTTACAAAGTTAATCATAATTCTATTAGCGGCTGTATCCAATTTGCTTGCTTACAAACTAATCAAACTGTAATTACAACCATAATTTGCTAAATGATTACTTTGATTGATTTATCATATTATATGTTTGAAACATAGCTTACCAGGATCTTTAACCCAGTAGTTTATAGACTTCGGAGATGATTCGACATAGCATTCGAGTGTGACATCAGTGCCCAACGGTGCTCCCACAAGTTGATTTGGCACTTGAATAACTGGATGAACTATATAGACATATATATATTTCAATATCAATTATACATATTGTAATATTGTTATTTTTTTATTGAAAATACAAAAAGATGTTAAGTCCTTAGATAAAGATTAGGGGATCAAGGGAAGAATAGAGTACCATATTTTTCGATCCAAAGGTCAACCTATCAACCTTACCCACACGCGAACCGGATCGCGGCATTAGCCATGGCCATAACGGCCTTGGTGTCTGAATGACCTATAATAAGTTTTACAGAACGAAAGTTTAGTGCAGAAGGCAAACAGAAAACCCTGCACAATTTTTTCCTAGTTAGCTTCAAAGGCAAAGACACAGTAGCTTCCCCGAGTTCCCGATCCCTTAATTGAGATAAAAATGCAAAGAATCCCCGATCTGAGAGCACTTAAAATACGAATTTAAAATAATAGAAATTTGAAACGGGAAGGCAAACTGCTGAGCTACATAAGGGAATGGATCATTATCAAAACTGTATTCCATCTAGCATCGGACAGAGCAGAGTTGGAGAAGTTAGCGGCTAACCTTCAATATTGAAGAGGCATCCAAATAAGAAGACATATATTTTTCATACAGAAATATTTTTTATTTATATATATATATTTATCTTTAAGTATTCAATTTCTAGAAAAAGTATCACTTAACCAAAACCAAAAGTTTCATAAATTATAAACATTCATCATTGTATAATCATTAATAGCCTAATAATAAAAAACAAAATCAAATAAAACGTTATATCCTCGTAAAAGCTTACCTATCAAGAAATAATAATTATGTTAATTACATTTCTTTACGTAATCAATTTGTAATTGCCATTTTCGATGAATTTTTTGCCGTAAAAATACAAATAAGAAAAACTGTGTCAATTGTCTTAAGCTTCTGAGTACAAATAGAAATTCTATTTTAAAAAAATATTATGAACTTATCAGGACTATATTGAAAAAAAAAGACGCCGGTATCGAGAGAGGAGTCGTGTTTTATATTTTATCAAGGCAATACTAAATTCTTTAAAATATTTTAAATTTTATACAATTGAGTTTCATTATAAGAATAAAATATTATATTGTTAACTTACAGTGTACGCTTATATGAATCCGCTTGCTCACCGACGGTGGCACTCCATTACTTGCTATACATAAATATGTCCCCATTTCGGAACGCGATATCTTCGTCAATTTCAATATTTCACCTTGGTAAGCTATTACTGTAAACATATTGTCCTTGTGTGTTTAACTTATTCTAATCATTTATGTGTGACTGTACACGTGATGGGTGTAGATTCGATTTTCAATCTCATCCTGGTACTCAAATAAATACTCTCTGCATACTCCAAAACGATAAAAGAGGATAAAAGAATCTTAAAATACATGTATATTCGATCAAGCCGTGAATTATCTTGTTTAATTAATGTACTTGTGAAAAATAGAACAAGAAATATTAAATCTTACACCAAGATTTCCTTAAAAGACAAAGGTCTCCATAATCCACGTAAAGAATTTCAGCATTCCTACAATGCGACCTGAGAGTGTACTCAGCGTAGAACTCTACTAATTACGACAAACTTTAAACAATACTGGACGCGAAACTCATCCCGGGAATAGTCGCCGCGGAGCTCATTGTAGCGCCACAAATGCGGTCACACAGACGTTCGTATTATTATACATATTCAGAAAAAAACAATGCTTCCCGTCCTTGCTCTATTCAGATAACTAAGACAAATGAAATATTTTTCCTGCAGCCCGCCCGTTCGCCCGGTTTGTTGTAATTTGAGGTCACCAAGTTGTGCTGCATTTTTCCAATTACCAACAACCAGCCAACAGATGATTTATTAAAACGACAAAACTACTTGATAAATACAATGAAAATATTACTTTATTATGATATGCTGTAGCGCATCATTTCATTTTAATTATTTATTGCGTAATAATTTTATTTTCATTTTCATAAGTAAGTTCTTATGATAATTCAAATGTAACAGTAAAAATATATATGTTCAAGAGCTGGCCGTAGTTTTAATTAGATGTAAGATTTGATTTTATTATTACCTAAAGCAGTGTCCTTAAATCTCAACTATTTATTTAACTGTTTCCTATATATTTCTTTTTGTATTGTTATTATTAACGTGATAGATCCTCCATACAAATTATTTAAAATGAAGTAAATAACATTGAGTAATAAAAATGATAGACAGATAGAACCTTGTCACTTTACAGTTAATAAAAATCATAATAAATACTTTATACCTATATTTCCTTGAGGGAATCTTGATGAAGATTTGAACCTATAGTCAACTCCAACAGATACTATAGAAAATGGTATTTATTTAACTATGATTGAACGATAAAATGTATTAATTTGTTTTTAGGTATATAGGAAAACTATATAAAAAAAAATTATCGTGGGTATATTTGTACAGGTAAAACACAATAATGTGAACTTGAACATATATATTCAACGGAAACTATTGTATATTACGGCATTTTTATTACAGTTGTAAAGCTTCAGCCACGACTTCAATCATACGTAATAACCGAGAGTTCCATGTTATTTTGATTTTATCTTCAGGTTGGCACCATGCGGGGCTTCTAGGTAATTTTCCTTTAGTATATTTTAGGATGGATCTATACTTTTACGACATTATTTTTATATTAACTGTAGAAAACTATGTACTACTTAAATCCACAGTATTTATGAATATTTTATAGATATTTATTACTATGCTAGTCGTTATACGAAAAAATTGGTAACTTATATGACTGCTTATATTTTATAGCTTAGCTGGACGTGTATATTGTATTTTCTATAAAAAATCTACCATCTTACGATTTGACATGTAACTAACTCATTTACCTTTAGTTTTTGAGCCCATATTATCTCTAACGACTATTTCTTGCCCATCTTCTCGTTTCCACATGACTCGTGGTGGGGGAATGCCTCTCGCTCGACATGATACTCGTGCTGTCCCTCCTTCCGGTACCATAGTGTCTCCAGATGTCTCCTCAGGAATAAAATCTGGTGGCACTACCACTTCAAGATATCCCATCTAAACAAAATAGTTATGTAATATAAAATAATAAAATTAACAAAATTATATTTATATTTAATATCCCTTGTTTTATACATTAATTTATTGATAGTAAATCCTTTTACAGATATTCACCCGACCACCCACTAAACCTCACGAAGCCCCGACCAGTGATGGTCGCACTGGTCGGGGCAACGGGAGCCACAAGTCTTTGGAGAACCACAGCGCCAAAATCGAGTAATCTAATTGTCAGTAATGCTTAACTATTAAAAACTTTCATATTAAACTATGGTAAGAACATATAAAAATAATAGATTAAATCAAAACCAAATATTTTTTTCATTAGTAGTAAATATTAATAAATAATTTTAAATTAAGTATTTAAAAAAGGTTAATATTTTTTTTCCTGTACTTAGTAATATAATATTTTACATTATATTATTTGTATATTAACTTTGACATCTAAAATAATTAATTCATATATTGAATATGTCTGTACTGCAATTTTATAATTCCAATATACACACAACCAAGCTGGTTTGAATGCATTCCGCTTACGAAAAATGAATTATTTCGTACCGTTTTTCGTTTCGATAATCACATTTTAAATTAATTGAAACCTTTTCAGTTCTGAGCACGATATATTGAAGCGGGCGTCGAATGTTAAATAGGCAGAAGAGGCAATTTGCTTTACGATGCTTTTGAATGGCAACTTTATTTTGGGTTCCTTTAACGTACCATTTTTGAAATTAATATACTGCGGTGATATACGTGTGTATGAAAATGGCCAATTTGTGGTTGATTTTTATCGGTGACATTAATTTTTTTCATGTATATTTGCTTTTTATTTTTTTCGTGCGATTCAAGTGATATTTATTGAAATAATTAGTATGAAATACTTTGAACGTGTACAGAATATAATAAGTGCTCTACATATTATATTGTAATATATAAATATTATTAATATACATATATTGATAATAAATAATATAAGCACGAAAGTTGATACCCACTCCGGAGAATAACATATTTAATACTTTCATTTCTTCGAAACGAAGCTCTGGTAACGAAGCAAAGCGCGGCGTTGAGTTCCGCCATTCAACATGCAATGCCTCGAGAATTCAGCGAAAAGAAAACGAACGAACGAAACGTCACTAAGACTCCCTGCCTACACTGGATGCACTATGAACTTAAAAAAGAAATAAAATAAAATATATGAATAAATAAATAAAAAATAATAAATATTGTAATTTCAATCTTTTTTTCACATCGTAAAAAATAAAAAGAAATGATAATCAAAGGTATATACTTACTTGACTCTTCATAGGATCGGTGTTGATTTGGCACATATACTGTCCTCGGTCTTCTTCCTGTACGTTCTTGATGTGCAAGTACCAGGTGGAGTGGTCAGCGTGAGACACCGACACGCGGTGGTTGTGAGTGATGACGTGCTCGTGGATTGCTTGAATTGCTTTTGTGTCTGCTTTGACCCAGCCCACCTTTGGACAAATTATTTCTGTAGTGACTCTTTATAGTAAACAAATAGAAATGTCTAGTAAAGCTAATTACAATTTTAATATATTTTATTGATTGATGAAATATTTTACATCACGAGTATAAGATAGGTTGTGTTGTAACAACGGACTGTAAGCGCTGTGGTTGTGGGCCCTGTGTCTCACGAAAAAATATTTTTTTAGATTCACATTATATCCTGTTCAAAGCAGGGTAAGCAGTGGGAACCTTGGAACCTAGTTTTAAGGCACTTCCATTAAGACATCTGTACCCCACGGACTACATTCCCACAAGGACTACCCTAATACTAGGTTGGTACCCTCTCCCACTAAAATTGCTACAGAAAGTCATCATATCCTTGAAAATGATTTATAATTCACTGAAATACCTACACTGTATTGAAAATAATTTCACTTATTAAGCTTTCAACCAATAAGTAGTTAGCTTGAAGTGCCAGTTTATATTATTTTATTTGATAATAATGACTTCACTAAGATTGTTTAATCATCATTAAAAACTATATTTTTCATTAAATTGTATTTTTAGCATCATTCTATAACCCGGCAGGGTAGGGGAAACTAGTGTTAAGGCACTTCTGTTTCCCATTTTCCAGCGAATTCTGGTAGCACAGCTTGTTGCCTCGAAACCAGAGCGAAGAAATTAAAATTTTTAATTTCCTCATGTAGTAACAAGACGATCTGTCGCGTTAACAGTCACACTTTGTGCTCCTGCGCCACGACTGGACTCGACAAAACAGTTATTTTTCAATAATCTAAATCTTCTATTTATTATATTTTATATAACATTTTTAAATACTTAAAGTAACATAAATTAAGCTTATTTATTTCAAGCACGCCAGTTACGTGTCGAGGATCTAAACTTACAATTGTATCAAAAATCTTTTAAGAGCAAAAATGAAATCTTTTAGGAACCACAAAATTAAGATAACAAATAGGAATCAAACCTATAGCTGTCGTGCTTTCATTACCTATTGCACAACAGAAATGTCAATCCGTATATTCTTCTGTATGTATATGTTAAACTTTATTTTATTTAACAAATAGCTCAAATTCGTTTCTGTTCTAAATGTATGGTCAAATATAGGTTATCTTCATCTAGCTCGAATTAATATAAATAAATAAATCAATTCAGTAATCATAAATTCTCTCTTCAATAACGACTATAATAGCCGCATATAAAACACTGGAGAATACGATTAAAATTATCGGTTTCATTTTAACAATTCACATACAAACGATGTATAGAGATTTAAGAACGATATTTTTAGCTTTCTGTTTTATTTTTTATTTACGTAATAAATGAGTATTTAATATGTACTATAAGCATTACATTCATAGTTTATTGCTGTACCTTTGCTTATCTGTTGTGTACATTTCTAATTGCGATTCGATTACACGCTGTATTGATCTAGAATTCTCTTTAACCATTGAGACAATGTTTCTCTTTGCACAAATTAATATTAAATTTCAAGTATCAATATAGATGCTTTATTTGAGTTTTCATTTAGAAACATGCTATATTTAAAGTTTTTGTTTTAGATTTTTTATTATTATTCAGACACTGTCAATAAGCATTTATTGCTTTAACTCACTAAGTGTCATTGTCAGTTCAGTCTTCAGTCATTGTCCCGCATATAGCAGGATAAGCAGAAGGAACTTAGTGTTAAAATACTCTATTTCCTATTTTCCGCCGAATTTTTCAATCCATTGTGTGTTGAGTGGCGGAACACAACGCCGGGCTTTGTCGGACTTGGCTAAGAACTAAGTGTACGCTTGATATATATTTATAACAAACACCAGGAGGTAAATATTCAAATTTTTATTTTAAATTACATCATTGAATATATTTTTTAAATCACTTAGGTCTATTGATACATTTCATTGCGTCAGTAAACATAAATAGTTAATATGCAATTAATGGTCTCACTGATAAGATAGTGGCTCTACGTAAACAGTAATAACCTGTCAATTTGATGACAGCTCTGTGATTTATTTTTGCAAACTAAATTAACTATAATGCTATATTTATTTAATAAACATAATATATAAAAATAATAAAGTTATTTAATAACGGCACTCCGTTCTTCACTATTTGCCTAATTTTAAGGCATTGTATGTTGAGTGGCGTAAATCAACGCTGCGCTTTTCCTTATTACCAGAGCGAAAATATGAAAATATAAAAAAAATACGATTCATTTCTCCGTGTGGGAATCGAACCCACAGCCGCAAGCTTGTGCCTCGTAATTACTATATATATTTTTTTCGTTAAATAAAAATGGATGACGCGACTGAGGTATGTGGAGATGGCTCTCTGGCTTTTCCGCTGGGCATAAAACTTAAAAACTATAAAATTATACATAAAAATATCAATTCACTCTGTCTAATTATGGTAATGTTGCAATTGTCGTAAATCTGATAATACTAAATATTTAATATAGGCACTCACTCGATAATTGCCTAGGTTCCCGACTATACACTTAAAGGTCACGTCGCGGCCCACGGGGACCGTCAAATTAGTGATGGGCTCAGCAAATTCTGGTACTTCCACTGCCCCTGTCAACAAATGATTTAATATAAATAAAGATTACTTAGATTACCTAGTAATAACTTATAAAATGAAAAAGAAACTAAAATAGTTCTTTTTTATTCATGTTACGAATCACACATAATTTATTAATTAATAGCACCTTATCAAATTAGCTTTGATACTGTTTTAAATCTATAAAGTACCGTTACATTAAAATACAGCGACGTAAAATGTAAAACAACACTAAATCAGTTAGTAAAACAATGCCTGGCTTAGTATTAGGGCTGATGAAACAGGAAAGGAGTCGCAAGTTTGCGGTTTGTGTGCTTGGTCTTATCTCTGAAGTCACTGTGAAGTTGCTGCTTATCGTTGCACGCTTCATACTGTCAGCTGCAGTTCTAGTTTCACTCAGACCTTGCAACAAAGTTAACTCAATGTTAAACTTGCAACACGCTAACAAATAAGTTTAGTGGAAGCATAATTGATTTTAGGGGCAGAAGTTACGAGATTCTAAGATTTTTAACTCTTTATTTTACTTTTATTATTTTTATGGGGATATTGGATAAAAGATATTAATCGTCTCAGAAGGTGTATGAATCTACGAGAAGTATCTATACAATACATCTTACACCATATTTGGACTATATACATACATACGTACGTTAACTTTCAACTCATATCGACGATTCTGTGACAAACTTCGAACATGTCATTCCGTTTTCCACTTCTTTTCCATTCACTCTTCTTGTATATCTTGTGTTTGGAAATACTGTAACTACTTTATACAAAAGCTGTGTATAATACAAAAGTCCTTAACTTCGGAATTCGGAGGGAACTTAGTGCTAAGACACTCCGTTCACGATTATTTACCGACTTCTCGAAGCATTGCGTGTTAAGTGGTGGACCTCAACGTCGCGCTTTGTTCGACACCAGAGCGAAGAAATGCAAATATTAAATATTTCATTTCCTCGAGTAAGAATCGAAGGCACAACCTGCCGCGCTTACAGTCACACAAGTTATAACACATTATAATTACAATAAATGTTAGTTATTTAGTTCAGTTCAAAATTAAATGAAAGTTGGAAGCGGTCATTTTTCATCGGCCGGGCTGCCGGCGTGGTTCCGAAGCGCGTTCCGAGAGCACGCTGCTTTTATTAATATTTCCATAGCAAATTCACGCTTTATTAGCAAACAGACGTCACGAGCCTGATAAATTATTAATGCGGTTGTCGCAGCTTGCTGTGTGCTCTGCTTTTTGCGATCGTGAACAATATCCCGTTGGTATTGTGATTGATTATTATTCTATTGCTTTTGTATTGTATTAGGATTTATGTTTATGGCTAAACGTAATTCTGGTCGCTTTTGATTGATTATAGTTTGCTTAGAACAAATTGTGTTGAATTTGTCAATTGCTGGGTATGGTATGTAAATTATATAGTAGGATAGGCAGGGCAGGAGAAATAAGAAATTTGAAAAAATATATATATATAAAGATATGATTTTATCAATTTTAGTAAAAAAATGCATCATTTCCTATTTTTATTTTATAACCCTTGCACTCTTTTTTATAATAGAGATACCTACTTTGCAATATTAGTCACATAACACTGTCACATATCACTATTATATTTTCTTTTATTATACTAATTGTTTTTAATTCTATTAAATACATTTTTTCCCCAATTTACGAGAATTACTACGCAATCACCAAAAACACATTTAAAAAATATAAAATTAAAAAAGCGAAAGAAATTTCGCTCAGAGCTGTTTTCCTTTTGTCCACAAAGTAGACCTGATTTCTCAAAGTCAAGTAATATTTGGTTATTGGGACCGTACTCATTTTCGGAATCGGCTTATTTATATTATATATTGAAGCCTACACCGAAGAAAAGGTCACTTTTTCATGTATATATTTAACTAAAATCTAAGTATCTTGAATACCTACGACATTAATAATGTGTTCGAATCTGTTAAAAATTACCTGCACGCGTCCGTCAATGCAACTTAGCCCTAGACCTGTACCTATAAATCGGTCTTAGCTTTAAGATCGATTTTGAGAGATTTTGATACCGTTTTCATTCATAGATTATTAAAACAGAATCTCAAGATCGATTTCAGACGTAAGAGTGGGTTATGAATACGGGTCTTGATAAACTTTACCGGCTACTCTTTTAATTATACATTTTTAGTGTTGTGATAATTAAGAACAACAGGAAATTTACTTTTATTATGTCTATATTTTAGTTCGAAAATTTTAATGATAGATGTCTTATGATTCTTTTGCTGAACATAGATTTTTTTTCATATAAAATATTCACGCAATTTATTTCATTTGGATTCATACCTTTTTGCTAAGATAAGTGTTTTTTTTTTATTATAAATTTGCATAAATTGATTATAACAAGAGCGTATAGATCCATTGAACCACATAACTAATATTTATTTAACACGAGTTTTCATGTTGTCTATATATAAGTATGTACATTTTATTAATAGTTCTGTATATAGAAAACTTATTTTTGATATTTGGTACATCATTACTAATTTGAAAAAAATGTTGCTAATACTACTTACATTATTCCCCACTGACTTCCACACTTTTTTTTTCTTTTTTTTATCTGCTTCACGCTGTACCCATACACAGCAGGGTAGGCAGAGGGAACCTAGTATTACGACACTCCATACCCCACTTTCCGCCGAGTTTTGGAGGCATGTTGAGTGGAGGAACTCTGCGCCGGGCTATGCCTCGACACCAGAGCGAAGATATGAAAATATAAATATATATAAATATTTCATTTCATCGAGTGGGGATCGAATCCACAAGCAGTCGATTTTATAGTCACACTTTGTGCCCCTGCGCCACGACTGGCCTCACTGGCTTCGTTTTACTTGATTTGTAAATATATAATTCTAGTATATCTATCAAAATACTTTTGTAAAATAAATAGGCTTAGACTTATAACTGGTAATTATGTGTATGAGTCGAACTCGCGTACCATCTATCAAAAAAAGCAATAAAATTATAGCTATTGTATGGGAGACTCCCTTTAAATATTTGTTTTGTTCTAATTTTTAATATTTGTTTTTCCAGCATTAACAGCAAATTCATCATCTGTGAAAATTTCAACTATCTAACTATTGTGGTTCATGAGATACAGCCTGGTGACAGATGGATAAACAAACATAGAGAGGGGCGGACAACGGTGTCTTAGTACTATGGTCCTGTTTCACATTTTAGCCACAAACCCTAAATTTATTGAATGTAATATTTTAATATTTTTAAAGTGTTATCCCACACTTATGATAGAAAAATACTTATTTACAAAAGCTAAAACTAAGCCATACGTTGTCAGTTAGTGGTTAAGTAACTTGGACGCTTTCCAAGAGGTGCGGGTTCAAATCCTAGCTGGATTTGTAAAATTTTTTATGTTTCTAAATAAGTATGTATTCAAATAATATGCCACGTTCATTCCTCGCTTTACAAAATCTACTGATAAAATAGTTTTCGACAATAATACTCTACAAAAGTATACATTTTTACGAGAAGATTAATTTAACCTATTAATAACAACCCCGAGGATAATTAAAGACACTTTTCCCTGTTCCCATTCAGAGATTAAGCCCGAAAATCCTAGCCTATATTAAAAATGTAGACCGGCCTCCGAGCCAAGAGCAAACTATTACAGTGTTTCACATTTTTTGTAATAATACAGAAAAATGGAAATAAGTAAAACCATTTCATGTGAAAAAAGATTTTATACAAAGGCGGCGTTTAGCAGAAATGAGCGTCAAGACGTCGGATAAGAAACATTAAGTGTACGAGTGTTTTTACTCCAGCATTAAACTTTAGTGGCAAAATTTGAAATAAAGCGCGGGTCACGTACGAGTGAGTGATATCACGTCTACGGCTCATCAGCGGCTGCACGTGACGACTTAAGCCCAAACAGATTTTGCAATACGACCAGTGATACTAGACCTCGGCGTTTCTTGCCTATAATCGAGGAAAAAAAAAGCATATATACATATCTCAATATGTTACTTATCATTTATTTATTACAACTCTACATATGTATATATTTATTTTCAGGATAGGATAGGATTCAAATATATTTTTATAAATTAATTGAACGTTTTTATATAAGTAAAATATTTAAGTTATTGGTATAGAATTGTCAGTAGAATTAGTTGTTATTGTATGACTGACTCAACTGTTAGTAGAGTCAGTCCTTAATAGGACTGACATTTCTAAACTTGAATAAAAAGTGCTCGTAATGGCCTAATTGAATAAAATATATTTTGATTTTAATCTTTGATTTTTATATCATGAAATGACAATAACATGAGGCACTGATCTCCTTATTTTAACTAATATTTTATATTATTAAACATAAATAAAGAAAAAATATAATTTACATTTCAAAAGTAACCAGAGCGAGAGAGCTCTACATCGCTGGCCACGTTAATAATACGCAAAAGAGCCCGGCGCGATACAAAGTTTTCTTTTTGCTAACTTTATTATACCATTAGAGATCGCGTGACGGAGTATTGCACTCTTCCTTCTAATATAATTTACGTTAAGTAGTATATTAAAACAACTGTTTTTCTTTTGTTCAGTTTCATCCTTAGAGGATAATGTTTCTAATGTCGTCTATTGTTGACTGTAAAAGTCAGTAAAATTTGAATTTATTATACAAAATATTGTCTTAAATTCTTACGATTATTTTTTAAGCTTCACGCCGTATCCCGCACACAGTACTGTAGAAACTAATGTTAACACTCTGTTGCGGCGCATGTTGAGTGGCGGAACTCAACGCCGGGCTGTGCTAAAGCGAAGAAAAGTAATCGAATCCACAACCTGCCGCGTTTACAGTCACATTTTTTGCCTCTGCGCCATGACTTCGGCAGTCGGCTTCTTTAACATATTCTTATGTATAATATGAAATGTATAATACTTTACAATTTTTACACTTTTAAAATAAGTTGATTTTCTTAAAATAATCAGTTTGTAAAGTTAATATGCGAGGTATTGATTTTGATTCTGAAAATGTGTTATAAATGTGTATTGTTAGATATATAAATAGATATTACATTAAGAAATACGATAGAAATCACAGCTAGAATTAATGGAGCAAAAATGGAGCTAACCATTATTTCCATGAAAAATTATTCAAATGTAGCTTAATGGAAATTACACGCTAAGATTCTGCGAGAGAAATGAAAAACATTGTTATTTAATTAAAAGCAAGCGAAAATTTTTCCATTAAAATTAGTTTTTGTGTTTTTCGTAATAAAAATTGGCCGTAGCTTATTTGAGATCTTTAAACTTTACTACTAATTAATGTTACATTTTATTTAGAATTTACAAATCAGCTTCACGCTGTATCCCGCACACGGCAGGGTAGGCAGAGGGAACCTAGT
>DWAN01001595.1:0-17340 GCA_018230445.1 Heliconius hewitsoni | reverse complement strand
CTTATCATCAGGTGACCCGCACGCTCGTTTGCCGTGTCTTTTCCATAAAAAAAAAAACTTTGCAAATTCATCTTAATTTTTTATTTATAATATCGTAAATTACACTTGTATCAATAATAAAATATATTGTACTTGTATCAATAATAAAAACATATTTTGTTTTAGAATGTACTTTCCCAAGTTTCACCAGGCGTTGGCTTCGGGAATAACTTAATGAATAACGGATTCGCAGCTACAAATAACTTCGCCAACGCATTAGCAATTAATAATTTAGCTAGTGGAGTAGCTGCCAATGGACTGGCAAGTAACACGCCTTATGGAAGCAATATAGCCAGTAATTTAGCATACAATAATGGCTTGGCTAATTCAGTTAACAATGCTAATATTGCTTCAGCTGCCGAAAGCGGTCCTGCAAATGCAGCTGCTGCAAACGCAATAAACGATGCTATTAATGACAATAACGGCTTGGGATTGAATAGTCTGTCATTAGGTGGAATGCCAATATCTGGAGTTTCACCGATTGGGTTCGGTGATGTAGCCATCGGAGGTACGTTGCCAGTGGATGGTTCAACGGCGGTATCCGGAAATGTGCCAGTGATTGGCTTTGTCACGTTTGAAGGCACCGTGCCAGCTGAAGGCACGGTCACCCTCGCTAGCAATTGTGGATGCAACAATCCAGTTGGGCTATAATTGGGGGTTTATTTATTTATTTGTTTGTTATTAATGATGTATTATGGACTTTAATAAAGTATGTTGTTATATAATTCATAAGTATTATTTTATCTTGTTTTCAATGAAATCCGCAAAATAATAAAACGTTCGTTTTAACTCAATAAAGTCGTTTTGACTTTCAATCGCGGGGAACGGAGTGTCTTAACACTAGGTTCCCGCTGCCTACCCTCTTGTATTCGGGATACAGCGCGAAGCTGGTTTAATTTTGATTTTTAAACATTAAATATAAATATATATGAACCTCTCTCTTGAATCACAGTCTGCTAATTAGTGAAAACTGCATAAAAATCTGTAGCACAGTAATAAAGATATATACTTATATCAGTGAATCGCGACTTTATTTTAAAAGTAATATGTAAAAATAAGACTAATGAAATTCAATTATTAGTAGTAAAATCACTAACAAGATTAGGAGAATTTGTTACTTCACCTTTGACAACGACGACGACGTGAGGCCTTAAAGAAAAATAAGTATAGAAAGAAAATAAGCTTTATTAAATATTTGAAAACGGTACTACAATAAAATATTTGGCTTGAATTTCAAAAAAATCTGACTGTTCAATTCATAAAAACAAAACACGAAAAGAATAACAAAAAATAAGTATTTTTAAATATTTTTAAAGTGTTATTCCACAGTTGAACCCGCGCCTCTTGGAAACCGACCAGGCGCTCTGACCACTAAACCATACGTTCTCGCCAAGCAACGTTGTTAGCATCTCTGTAGTGAGATTTTTACAAATTTCCGCTATACAAAGATAATTACATTAAATAAGTATTTCTTCCTTACATCTAATTTAACTCTAACAAAAAAAGTGTAGGAACATAAATATTTTGAAAGAAAAAAACACAATCTATCTAAATTCTAAGCACAATCAGGCCATACTTTTTTCGTGCACTGCAAACAAACGTAATTTTTGCACGAACAGCGTCTGTAAATTTTCTTTTGAGTGTATTTTGACACGAACGACAAGTCTTTCGCGTCCTGACTTCTTTAGCTTCATCTTCACATTTCTGTTTCAGGCTTATCACAACCAAGTACTCTTACGAAGCACATTCTACGTTCCGGAACAACCTTAGATTTCAAAACCTTCGCTTTATATGTTCTACTATCGAGCTGATTTATAAAAGTAACTCTATCAGTTTGTTTTCCACATATACATTAAATATAAGATGAGAATTTACTAATAGAAACTAATATCCAAAATCAGCGGTTAGTTTGAGTATTGTCAGTATCAGAGATATGCTTACTTTGCTGTGGACTAAAATCTTCATCCAGTGTTGTCAAACTTTGATTTGGAATCTGTATCTATCTGTATATCTGTCTGTATCTCAACACACATTGCCTCCAGAATGTGGAAAGTGGGAATCGAAGTGTCTTAACACTACTTTCCCTGTGCGCTGCTGAGTGCAGAACACAGCGTGAAGTTGATTTAATTTAGTAGTATAATAAAAGGGACGATATAAATGTAAGTTAGCATGAAGAAAAAAACTTGTATTCTTTACTGTTTTATTATTGTTTTAAGTAACATAAAATAAATATATGTACAGAACCACTAAAATTCATTTCGAATGAACTTTAAACATTTGGTATAACCGCTGGCGGGCGACCACAGCTATAACTAACAGACGCGGAACCATCAGTAGGCAAATGGCCATTAAGTGCGACAGTGCCAAAGATTGGTATTTGACCATTGACAGCTACTGTACCACCAACTTCTAATGCTTCTGCGAGTAATTGTATCCCAAACGCTTGGTTGCCAGGAGAACCACTGGTCACAGTGAATGCATTGCCAAGATTAAAAGTGGCAATGTTATTGCTGTTGATGTTAGCCATGTTGCCAGGGAACGCAACTAAATTGTCGTTGGCAACATTTGCAATGTTAATATTATTGATGGCACCTACTTCTGGTTCATCAAGCATACTATTTGAGTTGATTGCATTGGCAAGCTGAACATTAGCCATTTGGTCATTGACAATTTTTGAATTGGCAATCTGACCATTTATTGTATTTGTTACAGGCATAAATGAAGCCCCATTGGCAGCAACTGGCGTGGCGGTTATGGTATTTGGCATGCTTCTAGCTACAGGTATTCCCATATTAGAGGTTGGTCTAACACCGTTCAAGTTAGCTAAAACATTTTGTGCTTGATTCGTTATAATGTTAGGTATATTATTTCGTGGCACATACGAGATAATTTGGGCTGCTACAATCTGTAAAATCAATGTTTTGTAGTAATTTTTTTATATATATATATATCTCAAAGTTCTAGTAAATTATTACTTTAATTTTTTAAGCGTGTAAGTTACGTTTTTAAAGAAAAAAAAATACTTTTCCCATATAGCAGAGCAAGCAAACGAGATCCATTTTTCACTTTCACATTTTTGAGATATTGCGTGTTGATCGTCGAAATTCGACGCCGCGGTTTGTTAAACAAACCGAGAATATGGAAACTATATGAAAATAATTTTAATATCGCGCTTACAGTCAAACATTGCAACATGTTATATTCATGAATATATAAACTTTCCTCGGCCTGGACTTTTAGTTCCACTACTCAACAATAATGCCCAAATGCGTCAAGAATTCGGCGCAAAGTGGGAATAAAAATGTTTTATTGAAAAACGGTTTGTCTTAACACTAGGTTCCTAGTTTTCCTCTGTCTAGCCTGCTATGTATATATATCGCGGCAGGCAGAGGATACCTCGCACATGGGAACCTAAAAAAAAATAAGTTTATTAATTAACTTTTTTTGAAATAACTTACCTCAAATAAAAAGACGCAAAACAAAATGCCCATATAATCCATAATGTTCACAGTAATAATGAATAGTGCCTATTTCGTGTTTTTTATCTTTATATAAAATTTTATTAAATTATCGCATAATGTTATCATATATTATGCAAAACTTGTGTTGCTTAAGATTTCCAAAATCTTGATTAGAGAAATACTAAGGCGATAACTCATTTACTTTTCCAATATAAAATATTTGAAATATTCGTGGCTTACTAAAACAGTACGTGAGTTCGACATAGAATAGAGTAGAACGTAGAGTAGCGAGTGCGAGCGTCCAATAAATAAGAAAAGAAGGAATATGAGAGACCCATACTTTTTTTTAAAAACACACCGGCTACCTATATCTTTTTCTTTATTCTTTATAAAAAAGAAAGAGAGCTTTATTTGCTTTTATTTCAATAAACACGTTTTAGGATCAATCTCTTTTTTCTTCAATACAAATGAAAATAATATATGTATACACCATATTAATCGAACACACAATTAAGGCATTCATATGCGCTGCGGTACAATGGCCTCACCTATTTACAGAAAATAATCCTTTTTCTTATAATATTTTCAAGTGTATGCACTACACATTATTAAGATTATAAAAATATAGAAATGTCATATAACATTTCAACGTAGCAAGATTTGTAATAACTTCTTTTCGTCATAACGATCACGTGGATTATTAGTTATTTTATTATAAAGATAGTCGCAATGTAAAGTATTGGTGTGAATGTGCACTTTTAAATATTGCGTGCCATGCGGCTATCAAATTGTTTTTAGTTACCTAAGCTTCATATTCAAGCAGTTGAAATTAAAAAAGAAGATGGTTCTGTGACTGCTTCTAAATACAGTTCTGTAGGGCGTGGGGTACCGCAAGGTTCGATACTGGGTCCTCTGCTGTTTACATTGCGCAGATAAAAGCATATCGTTTTCATACATATGCTGACGACAGACAATTCTATATTGTTTTCAAACCTAGTGAAACGCATAGCGCCGATGACAATTTAAATAATTATTTGAAAAATATAGCTCTGTGTATATGTTAAATCTAAATAAAACAAAGTTTTTAATTCTCGTTTCCTACAATCAAATGATAAATATAATGCAGATCACCTCAGGTAAAAATCCAAAACGAAATAATTGAACGTGTGACCGAAGGCCGAAATCTAGATATGCTAATTAATGATAACCTTCTATTTGAACAGCATGTTTTCAATACGGTTCGCCATCGTTATTTTTTATAGATTGAAGGTTCTATATCGTATTAGACAACATGTAAAACCAGATCTGCGAGTAAACTTTTGTGAATCTTTAGTAATGTCCAAATTAAACTACACGGATGTCATGATAGGACCTAGACTTTTGCCTAGGACCAAAGAGAGACAAAGAGTACAAAACGCTTGTGTTCGTTACTGTTTCAATACAGCACTGCGTATAAACAACGTTTCTCAACAATGTTGAAAACGGATATCTTTATTTAAATTATATTTATATTACATCTAAATCACATTAAAAGATTTGTAACTTAATACGAGGCATAAAAGAAAAAATTAAAACAAATTGTACCAAAGTTGGCTTTCAGTGGTCGTCTGCGAACTATAGGGTAGGGTATTTTCATTTCCTTACTTTCCTCATTCAAAGCAGGGTGTTAAATTTCGCATAACCTGCAGTGCCTCGAAAATTCGGCGGAGAGTGGAGACCGGAAGTGTATTAATCAGGTTGTATACGGAATACACTGTGAAGCATGAAACATAAAGAAAATGTAATGAAATTAAGAGACCGTAATCTTGTATTCAAGCACAAATGCGGGAAACATAAAATTTTCATGACGATTAACAAAACTTCAGAGAATTCTTATTTTTTTGCCAGTTTTACGCATTATAGCAGAGAAAACCTAGTGTCAAGACGTTTATTATATAATTAAATAATCAATTAGCAATTTATATATAAAATAATTGTATTTCTTTCAGTTTCCCTCTATGTTCCGACCAAAGAAGAGAAGGCAGAGGGAACCTAGTATTAAGACACTCCATTTCCCACGCACCCTCGCTCGAGGCATTGCTTATTTAGTGGCCGAACTTAACTCATTCCCCCAAGAGTGATTTTGGAATTTACAGTTACACGCTTGTCCCACTGCGCTAGGATGGTCTCATATCATATAATTATAATCCTAGTTTCAACAAAGTCATTCTTCTCCATCGTATATGTTTTCATTAGAAATCTCTTCAAACACATCAGATGTCGTTTCCTCTAAATCATAATCAAAATTTAATTCATATAGTGAAATTTCTTCTGGCCATTCTTTTTCTTCTTCATCGAGGCTTGTTCCTAGTTCTTGTTGTTGATCATCTTGTTCATGTCTTTTGTGGACTTTATGAAATATTGTCGCTGTTTTCTCCGTTACAACAGTTGGTTCTGGTATAAAAACTGCCTAAAAATTAGAAGTTATTGAATTATAATATTTTTTATTCTTAAAACATCATTAGGTCGCAGTGTCTCGGCTACACCTGCCTGCTGTATGTGACTGCAAATGCCACCGCTGTGGGTTTCATTTTTATTCGCAGAAAAGAATTATTTTTATTTGCGGTGTTAACATTGGACAGTGTTTCAGACACGGAGTGTCTTAACACTTTCTTTCTTTATATACCCACAAAAAAATTTTTGGAGTATTCAAAAGTTTTTACAAGTTTTTAATCATAATTATTTAGAGCAGTAGCATTTTTTTAATGTACTTCAATGTTTTTATCATAGATCACAATGAAATTTTACATTTATAAAAATAGATTGATTTCTTTTAATATTAAATTAAGTCCTATAAAATAAATCATAAAATCTAAATATAATTGTAAATGTAATTATATAAATTCGCACTTACATCGGGAGCTTGAATAACTGGCAAATTCTTTGGGAAAAAAGTCAAATATGATTTGGCATTCAAAAACATAGGTCCGACTGTCGGACTACTACTAAAACTTTGAAATTGAGGTCGATTAAAATGGTCAAAATTTTGTATCATAGTCCATCCAAGTGTCATTGGATAAATGTTAATTGTCTAAAAATATGAAAAAAATATTATTCCTTGAGATAAATTTAAAGATTACAGCTATTGCAAAGAGAACTTCTTGGAAATGATTTTTAGTACAAAGATTGAATAAGTTTATTTTTCCAGCTTCATGTTTACTACACTTAAATCAAATCAGCTTGACGCTGTATCCCGCATACAACAAGGTAGGCAGAGGGAACCTAGCGAAATATTTATTGAAATTTATATTTCCATTCCTTAGCTTTGGTGTCGAGGCAAAGCGCTGCGTAAAGTTCCGCTAACACGCAACACGCATTGCCTCAAAATTCGGCGCTTAGTGGAGAATGGAGTGTCTTAACACTGAGTTTTCTCTGCTAGCCCTGTTAAGCTATAAAAAGATAGAAGTATGTACATAAATAACACCACCACCTCAAAATATAAAAGATTTTCACTTACAAATATCATTATAATATACCAAATTAAATACACCGTCCTTCTCATTATAGATCAAAATTTGTAATGGTTTTGTTTTATTGTAATTTTTTATTATCTTTATGTGAATCACACTAGGTATATTCTTTGGTATAATATAACGAACGTGTCCGGAAAACAATTACAACTTCCTTGTTAGATTTGAAAATAATTTTTTTAACGTATTTATTGCATGGTATTTTTATGTTTTTTTGTAGCTACATCTGAATTCTGAAGACATTGGTTTAATTATGAATATATAAATTATCGATACTAGAGAGAGGAAATGAAATTATTAAATACAAGCTGTCGTGTTTACTCATGGGCTCCTTTATTTTGTTGATTTGCATTAAGATAATAAAGCCATCGTGGCGCAGTGGACCAGCGTCTGTCTGCTTTAATCGGTTCTGTGTACGGCCAGACTTACTTCGGGCCCTTACTACGTATCGCTGCCCTGGCCGCTATTAAAATATAGTTATAAATAGAATGATAAGTTAATAATAAAAGTTTAAATAATTCATTAGAATATTTAATAGTAAATATAACATTTTTTTAAAGCCAGTGTTAAAAAATGAAATGAAGATGATTCATTTTTCCGAGTAGGAATCAAACCCACTACCGGGGTGTGTGTTTAAAATGTTGTTCATAATTAAATACTTGTAATAAATTTAAAGGCATTTATTAGGATAAAGATTATTATTACGAAACAGTGCCTTATTTAAGAATAAACTCGGCTTACGATGAATGAATTATTTAACACATTTTTTTATAATTCGCAAGACTAGAACTTCAACCAAACAACATGTAAGTCGTTGAATTTGAATTAATCTAAATTATTGATAACAAGCCATTTGAGGCCAGTCGTGGCGCAGGGGCACAAAGTGTGACGGTGAAATCGACTAGTTCGGTTTCGATCCCCACTCTAGGAAATTAAATATTTCTTTACATTTATATTTTCAATTATTCGTGTCTGTGTCGCCAAAGCGTTCCGCCACTTAACACGCAATGCCTCTAGAACTCGGCGATAACTGGGGAATGGAGTGTCTTAAAACTAGGTTCCCTATGCCTATCCTGCTGTGTGCGGGATACAGCGTGAAGCTGATTTAATTTTTTAATAGATAACAGGGATTTTTTTATGAGTAACATAAGAAATATTTTAAAATTCTTTAATATTATAATAAATAATAAAATAAATTATAAATTAAAACTAACAATTCCCAAAAATGGTTAAAACAATCTATTCATTAAATTATTTTGAAAATTGTAAGGATTGGGTCTAAAGCCCAAATTGCCGATTGTCAAATCTTGCATTGGTAATGGATTAAAATTATTATTTGTATATAAATTATTCGAAAAGCTTGGCAAGGTCGACAGAATGTTTGCTGAGGACATTGCCAATCCTGCCAACTCTGCCAGTCGTGATTTTAAATTAATCACATCGTTACGGCGAAAATCATTAATAAAGTTTGGCATTCCGTTTAGTTGTTGCATTGGTGTTGGCATCTTCAAAGCGGACAAGCTCCTAGTTGTTACCATTCTATTTGGCATTAACATATTGAATGGTAGACTATTATATGAACCGGAAGCTATGTTTTGATTAAATGGTAGTATGTCCGTAAACTGATTGCCAAAAATATTATTATATGGTAAAATATTTCGATTTTGGTTACCGTAACCAATATTACTAATAGATGAAAGCAAATCCTGTTTTGGCAAAATTGGAACGTCGTAACATTCGCATCTTCGTTCTACTGGCACCTCGAGGCAGCCACATTTAGTACCTGATGGTACTAATTGACTGTAAATTGGCTGTAATCAGAAGATATAGGATATAAATGTTTTATAAATTAGCACGTATATTTAAGCAATTGTTAATAAGTTTCAACTACCTGAGAAATTATAATTTGTACAAAAACAAAAAGTATGAGGTAGTTCATTATGCTTAAAACTAATAACTGATATCGTTTAGGTGTAAGATTTTTAATTTATATATAATTCTTATTTAAGATACGTTGGTTATCTGCATATGAAGGAGATAGATCTTGATGAAATTTCCGATAAAAAAATGATAAATATTGTGCGTTCTTTTAATTTTTTTATAATTCTACATTTAAAATACAAATTATGAGATTAAATACTTAGAAAATAATAAAATCCTATGAAAACTACAAATATAAAAATGAGAGCTGAGTTCGACATTATCAATGTGGGTGAAAATGTTTTACACATCCCCTTTTTCTCTCCCTCTTCTTTTTTTCTAGTTCTTCCTTCTCCGCATTCCGCTGAAATTCATGACTAATCCTTTTATCATCATGAAACTTGATAACTGTGATTATAAATTAGAATAATTGTTCTAAATCTTTTCTCATATTAAAACAAGACAGTTATATTTAGATCAAGTAATAATAATATTCGATTCGTCTTGACGTCGTGACGACGACGTGACCTGACGATGTTTTTTAGTTTTTTGGTAAAGTTTCAGCTGGTGTGGTTGATGTCGATTTAGGCAACCAGAACCTTTTTATATGGCATTAGTGCTTTTTTCGTCCTGATGTTCGAATTTCTTATGAGATTTCGTTGCAATTATGCCTAACTTCGCCACAGGTTTCTCTAAAACCAACTTTCGGTTTTAGAATATCTAAAATGTTATTGTGGTCGATCGACAGAGTCAGAACAAAGAGACTCTATATAGACAAACTGTAAACTATATCATAGTGTTGTAGGACTTTTTATAATTAACTTAATAATTATAATATATTGAAAATAAAGTAATAATTAAAAAATAAATAAACAGATTTCTCCAGCGTTGAAATCGAATACGAGGACTTTATTATGTATTAAAGATATATTGCATAGATTAAGTCTATAAGTCTTTAAGTCTTCAGAGCATTGAGTAAAGTATGTGACGTACTGGGCACATATAACGTGCAGGTGCTGATAATGATAATGTAGATGAAATTCAATCCACTACTACGCAGAATTGGGTATCATGCTGCCTTTACCCTAGATGTAGATGCAGAACACGATGGAGATTTCATCAAGGTTTCGTAATATTAAAATAAAAAAAATAATTTGATTAGTTACGTCGCCCAGTTATAACTCAAATGATAATTTAATATAACCGAAGGGAAATTAGTTTTAATTATTTATTTATTTTATTATTTATTGCGTATTTCCTTAACGGCCCTCTCCATACATGTTAACTAACTATTTTTAAATTAGAACATCTTGGGATTTTAAAAGATGATTATTATTTAATTATTTTATAACTGTCTCTGTCAAATGTGTTTGTTTTATTCTATGTTTTGACCCTCTTTTAGGGCTGTTATTTTTTTTGGATTTAATCACATATGTATAGTTTTGAGTTTTTTTCCTAAATTAGTATCTTTTAGAATTCCTGAGATAAAGGATCTTTTTTCCATGAAAGAATCGGAAGCCCTTAAAACGATATTATGTATGAGCCTCCTTGAATATTTATTTTATTATATTTTTGTAACTGAAGGCAACAGAAATGTATCATCTCTGAAAACTTCAACTATCTAACTACCATAGTTCATGAGAGTGGAAACAGTGGAGTCTTAGTAATAGGGTTTCATTTTACTTTTTGGGTTCGAAACTCTAAAAATATCAACATTTATATGAGATTCATAGCTTTTGCATTATAAAGACTTGTATTAATTTGAACCATTGCATAAATATTACACTAAATAGAATGTTAAATAAAACGAAAAATAAAAAAAAAATTCTTAGTCTGTATTTAATTTAATTAGTTTGTCAGGCTTAATAAGCAAATAAAATAGAAAATTATATTTAAATTATTTTATTGTACGATAAATAATACAGTCTTATTTAAACTTTTTTAACACATGTACACTATTTATTTCATTAATCTAAAATATTTAAATTATTTCTAAATAACATTACAGGCAACATTATTGTCAGCTGTCGTATTTCAACTTGACGTGTGAAAATTGGCGGGAAGCGAATTTGCGGCATCTATTAAACTTTTTACAGCAGATTGTTTATATATTCGCGCTAAATATTGCCTTTGATTAATTCTAGGTGATTTTAGATTTTTCTTTACATATCTGTTCGGCCGAATTGCAGTCATTGGTGAGAAGATACGGAATTTTCGAGGTATGGTGTATTGATTTTGTACGTTTCTTGTTTGTGGTGATATGTTTTCTTGTCTGATTTGGGCTTTCGTATCCTGAAAAAATAAATTAATATTATGGTCGAAATAGCGTTACCAGATTTTATCTTTAAAAGTCAAATTCCTTCCAAAATTTCTTCCAATGGTGATACATATCAATATAAAATTCTTTTTAATTTAATTATTTTAAATAATATTGTTTTGGAATGTAAGGCAGTCAGTCTTCAGGATAGTTTTATATATGTAACTTACGAATATACTTTTTTTGTATTTATATGAATTTGTTAGTATTTATTTAAAAAAAATGAATAAAAAAAAGAAAGCACAGTACGTGGAACAGTCCCTAAAAAGCGCGACTATGTCTGTTCCGCGAAATATATAAATGAGAATACTAGTAAGACGGTAATAAATAATAAATTATTTTATTACTGTGATCAGAATTTTACTTTTGCTCTACACAATTTTTCAAATTCAAAGCGCGGCGTTGAGTTCTGTGCCTCAAAAATTTGGCGGAGAGTGAAGACTATCGCATCGAGTCGATTTACATTTTTTTTCTTTCACAAATAAAAATAAATAACCATTAAGCTACTTACATGAATTAAAAATGAAATTATACAAAAAACAAATATCGTAAACATATTGAATGTCTTCATATTTTGTCTCATTGTAATACTGTATGGCAATCATCTTAATCACCTTATATAATAATTCATACGTGACCGTGTTTAACCACGTTTCCTTTGTGTTTTGTAATCTCTTATAGATTAAGTTTCATTATAATGACGCAATTGAAACAAGAAGTAAATGATAAAATCGATATACTTGTATGCATAGTGATGCAAAGGTAGCAGGTTCAATTTTGTGGTATCTGTTCTGGACGGTTTTAACAAATATTTATGGAGTTATATATGCTGCTTCACTGTGCCATAATGGTCTCACGATACAACAATAGCTTGCCCCTAATAAAGTTGATTGAAGATACTCCTTTGTTTTATACAATATCTTAATATTAACGACCAATGAAACGACAAAACTTTATGGCTGTCATTTTGTTTAACGGTGTTTATTATAGTTAATTAAAATAAGCCAGAAAGTAAGTGAAATTAAAACAGATAATATTCTTATTCATTGTTAAAATTTAATATTTTAAGATAAGAGGCCTTCGTGGTCGTGTGGCAGGGGCACAACCGTGCGACCGTAAACGCGACGATTGCGGGTTCGATTTCCATTCGGAGGTATTAAAAATTAAATATTTTCATTTCCTCACTCTAGTAACGTGGCTAAGCGCGTCGTTGAGTTCCGCCACATAACGCGCGTTGTCTCTCTATCCTCCTAATAAAGAACGAAATATATATAAAATATTATTCAGAAAACCTAAAAATACTAATTTACTAGACACTTTAATAAAGCATGTTCTTGTAATGGATACCTACGGTTTAAAGTATTTTCGCTGTAAATGACTAAAGATGAAATACTTTTTGAATATAATGATTTAGATGTTTTTTTCTTCACTTCTTTTTTCTTTATTTCTTTACGTATGTTTCTCAAATGTCAAATATGCACATAGCTCATATAAATATGTCTATAATTGTTAACTTACATGTTATAAGTAAATGGTTTTTTATTACTAAGAGACTAAGACATGTTCATGTTGTAATAAAACATTGGTAAATGTATTTGGACATTTTATTCATATCCGAAGTATCAAAGAAAAAAGTAATTAAATATTATTTTTATTTATAAAATAATAATTAACATCATTTATACACTATATCATATTACTACAGTATAGATAATATACAGTATAGATAATATAACAACAATATCGATTGCAAATTAAAGCCTAACAAATTTAAATAACTGCATTATATAAAAGGTGGCGGTATTGGAACTCTTGTTAAAAAGTGACTATCCCGATCACAAGGTGGCATTGTTGGTAAAATATTCGAGAATGGTGATGCCAAAGCAGATAAGGGTGAGGCAGCTGGCAACGTTGGACTTATTGGAATATCTATTTTAGTAGCAGTGCCATAAACGCTTAAAATAGGATCTAAACATCCCAGCGGCGAAGTTAATATGTCATTGAAGCAAAGATCAGGACAATTGGGCAATTCAGTAACAAAAGGCATGACTGGCGACGCTGTTTTTGATGTACTAGGTGCTGGCATGCCAGAATTAGTAAATATAACGGTTCCTTGATACTGTGTAGGCACTATTGGTGGATTCATTCTATATGGTTCAGGATTGATCAGCATTTGTTTAAACGACTGGCACACCGTCCGGCCTAACACTAGTTCTGGTTTTAAAGAACGATGTGATAGGACCTGAAATAAACACATGAATATTTTATATTATAAAATATTTTTATATAGGTATACCTTTACGTAATTGTTTTCTTATGGTATCTAAAGGTATATCAATAATGGTCAGAATATGTAAAATGATGAAATCTTAGACTTTAGAAATTAATTTTGGTAAAAAAGAAGTTAAACTTACGTCACTAAGCGCTAGAATTATTACGAACGTAGTCGCCAACATTTTCGATCTCTTTTTTGTTTTGTACAATAATAATGTAGCTCAGTATTGTCAAGGCTTTATGTAGAAAATTTTTATCGATATGTTGTCAGATTTTACCTAATTTTTGTTTTATAATTTCTTAAGCAAATGTAAGTAAATTATGATTACGGTTTTGGAATTATGCCACAGATTATTTATGTTTTACGCAATTTGAGGTCATATTTGAAAAATTGTACATGAACGTTTGTAAGGATATTAGCTATATTTTTTTTTATCTTTATAGCCTGCTATACCAGTTATGTTCTTTATTTTAAATATCTATATGGTACGTTGCTCGGACTGTTAACGGTCTTACTAGTAAAAGTAAGACCGTTTGCATAATATATTTTTCAAAATAAATATCATTCCGACTTAATTATCAAAATAAAATATTTTAAAATAAACTTTTTTTTTTTAAATTGCAACTAAACATACTAAAAACGTTTAATTTTCATTGGATACAATATACATATTATCCAATTATATATAAAAATGGCTAAATATTTATCTATTCAGGAGTATCTCCAATACGACTAGGCAAATTTTGATTTCCACTACCAAATAATTAATATGAATCGACCTCCATTTTTTAAAAAAAATATTTGATGGTAAGTAATCTACACTGCCTACGACAAAGATTGTGTAATATCAAAGAGACTACCGTATTACCGGCCCTAAAGATGTCGATAGATTCGCTTTTTAGGCCATTCCAAAGTTATATGACACGTGGAAGGAAGTGGTAGACCTTCATATTATAATAATGAAATGCAAAGGATAAAAAGCAGAATAAGATGTAAAAAAAATTATATACTACTCGCATTTTGTTTTATTATTAGTTTTTTCGTTAATATGACAATATGTAACAAATGACAGTAATAATAGAAATATATATGAACAATAATGAAAATCGTTTTTAACAAATAGAATAAATTATAATAAATAATAATATGAATTACAATTACAAAGTCGGCGGTGGAATTGGTACTTTTCTCAAAAAGTGAGTTCTACTCTGATTTGGTATAACTGGTGGTAGCATGTTCGAAGTCGAGGGCGCCCACGCTGAGACAGGCGAAGCTGCTGGCAGAAAGGGACTGACCAACGGAGCTGGCGAAGCGCATGAAGAACAGGAGCATTTTTCTTGAAGTAATGGCAACGGATAAAGAATTTCTGGTTGAAGTGCCGCAACTGGCATAGGCAAAGGTGCTGCAGGTATTGATGGTGCTGGCACTGGCACTACAGGTGCTGCAACTGGTACTGGCATGTTGGGAACCAGTGGAATGTTCGACGATACTTGTGGACACAATTCTAGTCCTTTATAAATCATTTCCTGTTGACAGGTACATTTCGGTTGTACAACTCGCATGTTTGGCATTTCTAATTCTCGTGGTACCTGGGCAATAGATGCTGGCAACATCCCTTTCATAACTCTTTCGCCGGCTCCTGGCAAGAAAAGATTTTGTAAGGCCCCCACAATTGGATTGGGTCGCGGCATTCTCCTTTGGCATCTTGAGAATACTACTTGTGAACATGTTACCGTTACTACTAACGTCAAAAGTAGATGTTTCATTCTATATGAACTAAAAGAAAAATAACATAAATTTTACTATATTGCCGGATATTGTAAATTCAATATTTAAAAGCGAATTTTATTTTTTTTGATGTGAATTGGCGGACGCGAAGTTCTGTCCAACAAGAATGAAAAATTGTATATCCATTGTATTATAATTATATATATAATATTATTGTAATAAAGAGGTAAAATATTTTGACAATTTAAAAAGTAGGTAGGTATTGTTTATTATATAAAGGTTATATATATATTATCGTTATCGAAAATGACATTGTGTCGAAAGCAAGCTAGACCTTTTGACTCTCGACGCTTTTGGGACATTGTCGATGTATCAAACCGTGTTATACATGAAGGAGTGCTCATTAAAATATCATTGATCTTACCTTTTAAAAATAATTTTCTGGAAAATAATGCTCGTCTTATACAAATTAATCAAATATTAAGTAGCTATTCCAAATCATTTTCCTTTTATAATTTAAGTAACGCAATCTTAATACGAATTTATTATATAACTTGATTTTAAGATAGTAAAGTCATAATATTATTATGTAAGGTCTTATCATGTTTCAGAAATTAATATGCTTTTTTATCTCCACATGTCTTGAGCAGCGTGTGACTTGTGGCTAGGGAACCTACCGATGTGCCTATGATATTTCATTCACTTTGTTCTTGTTTAAAAAAAATCTACATTTAGTCGCGGAACTCAACGCTGCACTTTATCTTCCTAACCCTGATTAAAATAACCGAGCAAGAACCAAACGTTATATAGAGAATAGACGTTTTACAATATCTCGATTTCGTCATTTCTATTTAATAGAACATAAAGTTTATATTAACAAGGTAAAAATGAAACTTAACAAAAATGTATTAATACATTTATTTATAAGAACGGTGGAGGTATAGTAATTTGTCTCAAATATTTCGGACAACCGATGACTGGAGGGAGTGGGGGTAAAGTGGCGAAGTCCGAAACCGCGATTCCGCAACCGCATGTAGACATAGAAAAGGGTATTTCATAGTCCTGAAATATATAATTCGGGCCAACAAGAGGATACGCGACTCCCATGTCCAAAATCGTAGAGAAAGGCCTCTGACATATACTTGTTTCGTAATTAATTAATGGTATGTCTAAAAAAGGATATCCACAATAAGGCCCGTAACCGTAGTCTATGATTGAAGGAGATCCACATGGTTCCATATCAAGAACGGTAGTCATTGGCACGCCTATTGTTTCTATGACGTATGCGTTCACCTGGAAAAAAAACATATTGAGATCAGAAATATTAAAATAATTATCAGAAATGTCAAGTAAAAACAAACCGAAAAGATTATAACTAATAAAATTTAGAGTGTTTAAAAGAGCCCAAATCATTTTTAACACAATAGAAAAAGTTGCTTAGTCCCTAGGCTTAACAATTAAAATGGCCAAATTCATTGCTTAATTGTAAAAAAATTGCCTTATTTATTGCTTTTAAAGTGGTTTGCTTTGGTTATAGATTTTAAGTTAGTCCTCTAATCAGTTTATTTAATTTTAGCAGGAACACCGTCGTAACTGTAATTGATAATTATTTGTTATTAGAACAAACAAATGAAACTACTCGTCAACGCTAAATGTTTCGCCATTCAACACGCAGTGTCTCCGAAATTTTGTGGAAATTGTAGAACCGAGTAGACACTACGTTTTCTCTGTCTACCCCTCTAAGCCCGTAAAAGCTAAACTGAACCGTGTGAAACTAAAAAATATACTTACATTGTATGTCAATGTTAATAAAAATATACCCGTAACCTTCATAATGCTGACACACTGTTGACGGTATTTCAAAATTTTCTATTATATACGACCTATTGTTATGAAACTTTTTAGTAATTAGTAAAGATTTTTTCTAAAAATAACACGATTCTCTTCGTCGTATGTGCTTTGTAGCGTATTTCTGATTTTAGGACATTTTTATTGGAACACTCGTTCGTTTGAACGAGATGAAGAAAGGACGGATAGCAAGATCAGTGTAAATGATAAGATATTAGAACAGGTGAATGAAGTGGTATATTT
>DWAN01001594.1:0-17340 GCA_018230445.1 Heliconius hewitsoni | reverse complement strand
AGGTTACAAAGAGTATAAAAGCAATGGAATTGAGTCAATCGGGGGCGGATGCTTGTAGACAACGGCCTTTATTGGAAGAAAACTCTTTATTGGACGGAAAATTGGGTACATATCACTTATTACCTAGAAACTATTTCCGAATAATTTAAAAATATATAAACGATATGTTTTTATCTTTTAAAAAAACCATTAACCATTAACATTAATCAAAAACAAATAATATTGTATAAAAACTCTACCTTATCTGATGTAGCGATTAATTGTTCACACCAAGCGGTTGTAACATCGGGATCTTCATTTGCGTTAGGTAATCTGAGATAATAAAAAAGAAAAACATAAATAAATAAAAAATACATCAAACAACGACAAACCATGGACATTTTAATAAACAAACTGGACTACATGATATTGTTTTTAGCTTCACGGTATATGCATACTTTGCAAGTTGATCAATAAGGACAGTGCACTATACCGTGTGCGGGATGCGGCGTGAAGCTAAAAAAAAAATCTATTAAAAGCTATTTTATTTATACGATAAATTTAAATAAGATTACTTACTTTTTAGGGTCAGTCGGTGGGTCAATAGCGTTAAGGTATGCGATATGGGTACCAAGGTAACCTGGGAACTTTTCTAACATCTCTTCATATAATTGATCTAATTTTTCACCCTCTGGAAAAAATTATGTATTATTTTATATAAAATAAATAATAAATTGAAAGCAAACTTCATAAGTTTGACTTAGAATTTAAACAATCAAGTTATATAGGAGAATACATACAAATATCCTACCTTATATATTCGAGCTAGACTTATTACATCATCTTAACTTTAGAAAATGTGATTAAACTACGATATTTAGAATTAGTACATCACATCTTTTTATTTTCTCATCGTAATTTATTAACATTATAATTTTAATGACAATATTTATACATTGGTAACTAAAGCTTTATTATTTTCAATAAAACACTTATCTACATTATTGCCTACAGTTCTTTATATTGACATAATATGCATTTTTTCATTTAAATAAAACAAACATCAAAGAGAAGTTTGCCAGGTAGATAAAACTGCGTTAAATAAATGACCACATAAACGCACAGATAAAAAAAAATAACAATCATGCATTGTTTTACATTAATAAATGTTCCCAATAATAGATTAAGAGTATCCATACATATCTTTAATGTGCAGACAGTGTTAAATTACAATTTGATTATATGTAAGCGACTCACCCAGCTTGGGCAGCCACAGGTGCGCGAACTCGCGCGCGGCGTCGGCGTAGTCGGCGTCGCGGTCGCGCTCGCGCGCGGGCGCGCGGGGCGGCGCGCGCCGGCCCTCGCACGCCACCAGCGACACGCCGTACGCGTCCACCTTGTGGCCCAGCTCGTCCTTGGCGAACGTGACGGTGCCGGTGAGCGTCACGCCCACTGACAGGGAGGAACGGCTTATCCTACGACAAAACAACATTAATTAAAATATTTTTTCCCTCGCTTCACGCTTTATCACGCATATAGCAGAGTAAGAAATTATTTATTTTAAGTTGAATAAACCTTAACGGTAAGAAAGATAACGAGCAGCATCTTTCCACCTTCAACTCTGCACTTCCGCACTGGTATTTAGATCGAGGATTGATTTGGATTAAAATATGTTATCTCATGCTGTTGTAGATTGTAATCAACCTGTCTTTAGTAGATGAGAGGCGTGAGAGGTAAGCCAAAGATTACTGACAGCATATACAGATACAGCTCAAACTCAAACTGAAATATACAAATCACTGTCCTCTGAATCATAGGACATTGAAGATTGCGATAGCAAAATGGATAATCAACTCGATAACGTCTCAGTGGAAATCTTAATGTCAGTCGCTTTTTTAAGATCAAATATAGCACAATTTTTCACTAACACCTATCAAATCCATCAAAGTCTTAGGTGAATATGGTACTCGAATATTTTATACTATGTGTCACATACCATGGGTAAAATGAGTATGGCCAACCGAACTTAAAAAAAAATCATAACTTCATTAATTTTGTATAATTTTGGAATTATAATAATTCCAAAATTATACAAAAGCCTTACAATTTTTTTTGCCTAAGTAATATTCTGATATATAAATAATATTAGTGTAGAGTTTCATCTATATAAAATGTTCAATACTTTTTGTGTACTTCACACACACTTTCATCATTCATCATCATAAGCTTGATTAACAATTACATTGCATCACTTACTTATCACTAGGTGGTGGTGTAAAATATAGAGGTAGTAGGTCTCCACTCGCCAAAGACGCTGATGTGAACTTCTTCCCCCCGGTTAATGCCTAAAGAAAAATAAGAAAAATTACAATGTATTATTTATTTATGAACTATTACAAAAGAGATGATTTAAAGTAGATAAAAATAAAGATATTCCGTTCCCCATTTTCCGCCGTATTCTTGAGGCATTGCGTGTTGAGTGGCGAAATCAGAGCCAAGAAATTAAAATATTTCACCTCCTAGAGCGGAAATCGAACCGTCGTGTTCACAGTTACGCGATTGTGGGGCACAAGCGCGTGCACCATGACTGGCCTCACCTAGGCCAATGAATAAAACTCCTACAGATTCTATAAATTACCTTCTGTACCACCGTCGATGTGTAAAATAAATAAATCTTGATCCATATTCTTATATTCGAGCTACAGATTTAGTAGTTAAGTGTAACTAAGGTTAGGTTAGAAACTTTTTAACCTAAAAATAATTAACCTAATCATTCATTTAAATCCTATAACCAATATAAAACAAGAAAGCCGCAAAAAAGCGCTTTGTCTCACTCACCTGAGGCTGCGAACAATACGCGTCCAGCTGCAGAGGCTGCGTCAAGCGCTGTTGCACGGCTAGCGGTAGGTCGGTAAAGCGCTCTAATAAGAGTCGATTTTCATGTCTCACCGACAGACGTAGTGTGTATTCACCTTTTTCTACTTTTGCTGAGTACTGAAATAAAAAAAAAAAACATTTATTAAAATACAAAATATTCTTCTTTATAAAAATTATTTATTCAACTTTAGTTGTAGCAAGTTCGATATATTATAAAAAGAAATTTTTTATATTTTCATTTCCTCACTCTGGTAACGAGGCAAAGCGCGGCGTTGAGTTCCACCTCTCAACACGCAATGCCGCCACAAGTCGGCGGCAAGTCGGGAACGGAAATGTCTTAACATTAGATTGCCACTGCCTACCCTGCTGTGTGCGGGGTACGGCGTGAAGCTGATTGATTTGATTAGATTATTATAGTTATTAAATTTTAATGTCTAAAAACTTAACTCAATATCTAAAACCACCAACAAAACATCAAAATGAAACAAGAATCGAACCTGTATACCTTGGAAGGGTAAGCATCGCCGACGCATATAAGCTGTTTACTGCTGTTATACAACATCCACATTTGTGACTCGAACTCCGACTCGTAGAGCATGTCGCATAACATCGGCACTATTGGAGATACCTGGAATGGAATTTAGAAGGAATTAAATTAAAATAATTATGTTCTTATAATATATAAAATAATATATTAAAGCCATTGTGGCACAGTGGGGCAGCATGTATAGTGGCATAGCTGTAAACGTGATGGCTGAGGGTTCGATAACTACTTGAAGGACAGAATTATATATTTTTTATGGCATTGGTAAGTTACGCAGCGTTGAGTTCCTCCGCCCAACAGGCATTTTTTTAAGTCGGGCAGAAAGTAGGTATATCCTATAGGTTATCCTTGCCTAGATATGCAGGGAAAAGTATGACTTTCGTGATATTAACACGTAAAAAGTTATAATCTCCAAATTTTTTATCATTTAAAGATTGGATAGACAAAGGATGACGGCACACAGCACGCAATGTTGTTTTCTAAGACAAGGATTTATATGCATATAATGCTGGATAAAACATAACAAAAAAAAAAACAAAAAAATATTATTGCACTTTGGCAGACGTCCTTCAAATCGTAATGCGACGAATGTGTTTTAAAGATTATGGGTTCTCTGTGCCTACCATGTTATATGCGGGATAAAGCGTGAAGCTAATTAAGTGAAAAAAAAATTGAAACATGTTACCTCAGTAGCTTTAGGTATGTGGAAGGTGTATACATTGATCAGTTGATATATCCGTCTGCTGGGCGGGATGACGTCACGTGCTGTTAGTGGTATTAGCTTGGATTCTGACGGTCTGAAAGATGTTGGGAGTGATATGGAATATATTTTAATTTTATTATTATTTTCTTTCTGGATTAATTTTAGTTTTATTGAGAGAGGCTGAAGTAGACACCGCGCTTTGCCTCGACAACAGAGCAAAGAAATGAACATGTTAAATATTTAATTTTCTCAAGTGGAAATCGAACCCACAATCTGTCTCATTTACAGAACATTATTTAAAATATTTCAAAATAAATGAACATAAGCATTATCTCTGTACTTAATGATAATAACATGAAACAATACTCCGTCCAAAATTTATAAAAACAAAATATTTTCAGTTTCAAAATTTTGTAACAAAAAAATGTTATGTTTATTTTCTATCACTAAAATGCCTACTATATGTATGTAATCAAATCAATTAAACTCTTCAAAAATTTTTACGTAATAAAAATAAATGGAATTAATAAAATTGTATTGTGTAAGACCACACTGTTAACCGTGCGACAGTTAACGCGGCATGTTTTGGGTTCGATTTCCACTCTAAAAAATAAAACATATAATATTTTCGTTTCGGAGTGTCTTAACACTACGTTCACAGGTATCCTCTGCTTACCCTGCCACGTCAAAAAATATTGTAAGATTGCCGGTTTGAAATCCGGTCATGACAGATTTTTTGAACATAAATCTGTCATGACCGGATTTGATGATTTGATTCAAAAATACTATAAGTATAAGTATCTATAATGACTATTTTAGTAAAAATAAATAAATTACAATTTGAAAAACATACCAATACACACATTATTACACAACATAAAAAAAACTACTCACCTATAAACCGGCTCAATATATTTCAACTGGGCTTGCGGCTGTATCTCCTGCGGCCGCAGCGCGCACACTTGTATGGACGCTAGCGAAGCGGAACTCAGCATCAACCGGGAACCGAAGTCCGGCTTGATGCCGTGGAACTCTATCGTGTAGTCCACTGATATGTCGCCGAGGTTAGCCCAGTACTTGGCGATTACCACTTCTAGTGTTACACCACCCTGGAATTAGCATGGTTTAGGTGCAGAATGAATCTGAAATACATTCGCAATGGTCACGCTACTATCGGGCGCGAGACTCACGAGCAGGCGGAAGGGCGCGGCGACGGCGGCGTGGTCGGGCAGCGCGAGCAGGCGCTGCGTGTCGTGCGCGCGGCACGAGCGGCGCGGCGCCAGCTGCATGGCGTGCACCAGGAAGCGCGCGCCGCCCTCGCCCGCGCGCCGCGTCAGCCGCACCGCGCCCCACGTGGCGCCCGGCGGCGCTGCGGGAGGGTTCAATAGAATGCTGAATGGTCTCAGCTCGAAAAAAATATTATTTTCGGAGATAATAAATATTTTGTGGCAATGCACCGCTCCATGACGCTCGGGGTCAGGCGCCGCCTCAGCCAGGTGCGCATCTCAACCGGTCGGCAGCGGAGCCGAGGTTTCCCTTTAGTCCTGTGAGTCCTTGCCAGGTATTCTTATGCCTCCCTTTACAAAAGCCGAATATTATATAAATAGTTTCAAAAAAAGATATAGGTGGTGATAGTTGAAACATTTTCAAGGCAGGTATATGGATAGCATCGCCTCCGTGGCGCAAACGGCTAGCGCATTCAGCTGTTAAGCTGGTGGTTCGAGCCCATCCAGCGGCGGAAACAATATTTTTGCCGCTGCGTTTCACGGAAGATTGTTGCCCCACGTCTCGCGGCCAGTGGCGGTCGAGGAACACCGTGAGGTTTTAGTGGGTATTCGGACGGACTACGTCTGGTCCGCGAGTCCCACATAAACAGCTCGAGTCCCCACTCGGGCTGGTATCGTAACAGAATTTCCTCACGAAAAAAAAGGTATAGGGATAGCGTCATAGCGTCAGTTTACGAATAGAAACCACGCTATACTTATCTAAACGCATCGAATCGTTTTATTTATTTTTGCCCATCGAAATGAACGAGAAAGTGTACGCGGGGAAAGTATACAAAACGGAGCTATCTGACGAGGAGTCGATCCGTTACAGTTCCGAAAATAGTTCTGCAGAGAATGTGAACACGTCGGTGGAAAAGTTAAAATCATCGGACGATTTAGAGTGCAATGATCATGTCTAAAAACGTATGCGGACGCACCTCCGCGAAATCGTAATAAAACAAAAAAGATTGTCTGGCAGAGGAAAGCTCACTGGAAAATTGATCGACGAGTTGAGCAAATATTACGGCTTAGCTATTCGGAGGAACAGCGATGATGCTAAAAAAATGAGGAAGGAAATTTGGGCAACTATCAAGCATAAAATATCTACAATAGTGAGCCACAACATGAAAGATTGCCCAAAGAGAGCCGAATCGTGGTGTTCGTGGCAGCGAGCGGTCACAAACGGTAAAATTTCTGAACATCACCATAAGTCGCCTCTTCCTAAGGAAATATTGGAGGCAATTACGCCAGTGTACAAAAATTGCACCATTGTTTGGGCGGCTTTACGCAAAACAATAACGAAAGTTACAATAAAACAGTTTGGGCACTAGTCCCCAAGTGTCAGTTCGGGATCAAAAAAATCGTCGATATTGCCGCGGATACGCGGTATTATTATTCAACGATGGCCTCAGAAGCCTCGTGCAAGTCATGGAAACGTTGAGCGTAACCATCAGCCCAAATGGTTTCAATTTTTGCGTTGAAACCGACGCAGCGCGGATCAACCAGGCGGAGCGCTTGCTCACGGATGCTGCAAAAGAGGCAAGAAGAGCCTCTACAAGTTCGAGAAAACATGCTGGGGACCTTGATTTGCTTCTTAAAGGCCAGCTATATGGAACAGCAGATTAAAGGTAATTTTTTTTCCAATTTATCACATAAATTAACAAATTTCAATCTTTAAACGCGTTTTTCTCGAAACCTTTTGCAGCAGAACTCGAGCAATTTTTATCCGATCAATTTCAAATTTGGACTGCATCAATAAAACTAGATTATCTAAAGTAGTTTTCGATAACTCGATGAAAAAAAAAGTTATAGCCTCGAAATTTTGCTCGAAAGTCGATCTTAAATTTCAAAACCGTGCCTATTTTTTTTTTAAAACTAAATTTTTAAACGGTTTTTTTTTTCAGATTGACTTTGAAGACAGTTCTGCTGCGTTCAATGGAGCTTCCCCAGCGCCACCATAAGGCGTGAAAAATTTACAAAAAAATATTGGAATGTCTTTTTTTTTTCTCACAAAAAAAAATCTTGAAAATCGGCAAAAAAAAACAGAGGGTCACAGTGGTGTTGTCCGTTAAGAAATATTACGTCCTTATCTCAAAAAAGTAAAGGTTGCTGTTAATGTTCCAGCTGTTATATGAATCTGGCTTTAAGTGATGCAGACAGCGCTACAGTAAGAATATTCCCCACTGAGATGAGGTTAATTTGAGAGTAAAATTACGGAATGACAGAGTTGTTAGCGAGAGAGTACCAAGTTTAGTTAAAGCGTACAGGCGAGGCCCAAAAACCAGCAACACAGTTAATATTCTTGCAACGTTAACATTGGAGGATTGTAGCGCAGCATTACAATAGGTGTAGACTACAGGGATATTCTAACGAGAAAAGCGGCGATCTCTGATAGACTGATCATCGGAACAATGGATATAATTAAAAAAAAATGGAAACGCAAACCCTTTGCTGTGACTAACTAGAGGCAAAAAAATTGTCAGACCACCCCTGAAAAATAGCTCAAGGTACGCCCATGAATAAGAGAAAAAACGACATACAGCGAAGCTACCAAAAATATTTAATAAGAACAAAATACCTACCGATAACGATATGTCGTTTGATAGTGGACGGCTTGAATAGCACATCGTGTTCGTCTATCTGTGGCGCGTGCATGCTCGTAAGCGGCTGCGGCTGCAGCACTGTGACCGGGATACGGAACACTGGACCCTTCTCTACGCAGGACACGTCGTAGGCGTTTATACTGTAAGAAAACAAACGTGTTGTAAAGTATAAACAAATTTTTATTTTGTTTGTTTTTCTTAGCTAGTAGGCAGAGAAGAACTAGGAACTTGGTGTTAAGACACTCCGTTTTCCATTATAACACTTTTGTGCCCCATTTTCCGCCGAATTCTGGAGTCATTGCGCTTTGAGTGGCGGAACTCAACGCCGCGCTTTATTTTATTCCCTGAGCGAGAAAATATTAAGCACTTAATTTCCTCGAATTCAACCCACAACTTGTCGGGTTTATTATTCATACGATATTCACACGCTTATCTCATGCGGCACGACAAACTTATTAAAACAAAATTCTAAACCTTTACAACTACCATCAAAAGATTTCCGTGAATAGTAAATAATAAATGTATAATTGAAAAAATATAATTTGTAGTCTGTGATCTTATTATTCTTTTTTTTATATTTCAGGTGATGGAATCAGAACACCGATATGCTCTGCCAACTATGTACACACCTAGTATAATGAACTGAAAGAATATACAAATGGCATGAATAGAATCAAAATAAAAATTACTTTTAAAAGTTACCTTTTTACATGCACTCATAAAATGAGATACTGGAGGTTAGGAATAAGAAACTTTGAGAACTCAGTATCAAAGATTTTCGAAGAAGAGAAAACACATTTTCGAAGGTAATCAGGGGATATATAATTAGGGTGAAAGAGATATGAAAAAACGTTTATTTATTCGGACTATCCTGCCAGGGTTAAATAGTGGAGCTAAGAAATGGAACGTAAAAATTAAAAACTCACCTAGCATGATGCGGTCCCGGCGGTAGATCCCCCGTCCTCAGCCTCAAGGCCAACGTCCTTGGTGCATTCGCCAAGTGCAAGTGTTGTGGGTGACACACCCACGACGCGCTGCAGGACAGCGCGAGGTGCATATTGAACGAGATCTGCTTTGTGATTATCTCTTTATCTGGAAGACACGGGCTGTTTACGTAGTGTTGTTGCCGTCTCGCTCACACGTATAGGAGGAAAAAGGATGGTACATTTGAAAGTTGCTGTCTCCCTCACTCTTATGGTTGGAAAAGGGAAGTAGCATATGACTGTTAGTCTCGCTGACACTGATCGGGGGAAAAAGGAAGGTTCGAAAGAAACATTCGAAAGTTGCCGTCTCGCTCACACTTATAGGAGAAAAAGGGATAATACATGTAAAAGTTGCCGTCTCGCTCACTCTTATGGGAAGAGAAAAAAGAGGAACACACTATTGTAGCCGTCTCACTCTCAAAAGAAGAAAGGGAAAGAATGTGGCATGGGTAATTTACATTTTACTTGTTGTTCTCTGTCCCTGTGTGCGGGATACAGCATAAAGCTGATTCAAAAAAAAACAAAAATCTGCTTCACGCTGTATCCCGCACACAGCAGGGTAGGCAGAGGGAACCTAGTGTTAAGACACTCCATTCATTTCTATTTTCTGCCGAATTCTGGAGGCATTTTGTGTAATATATATAAATCTACTTCATCATGGTGTAGTAAATAAAACATTTGATTATACATGTAATGGTTGCAAGTTTAATCCCACGCAATTGCCTTTCGAAAAATTCAAAAAATGTAGAACAGATTCCCTTAATACTACCCCTAACAATAAGAAAAAAATGTAACTTACTTTCCTCGTCCTTATAATTCTCCAAAAACTGCGGTTCAACTGTAACACCAATGTCCTTTGATGGATCACCGGGCTTGGGCCTTAAGAAGATGCCCTTAGCGTTACTGTTTCCACACTTTATGTTGAATGTTATATCTCGTTCTGGCTGATCGTGATATTTTGTGAGGGTTTCAAATGCCTAGAAAAATGGAGAAATACGTATTATTTTATTAAACGAGATAAAAGTTTATTATAAACATGTACAGGATGCTCATGAGGCAGCTCTTTTAATTTCCATATTTAGGTATGACAAAACGCAGTTTTGGACCCCACCATTTACCTGCTGTGGTTTACAGGGTAAAGAGATAATTTACATATATTAACACTTTGTTTTTTGTGTCTGTTCTACATATCAGAGCAGGCCGAGAGAAGTTAATGTCGAAACAAAAAAATATATACTTTCCGACATTTTGTCGAGACATTGTGTAGTGAAATCAACAAGGAAAACATATACAACTTGAAAATAATCATTCCCCCGAGCAGGAATTGAATCATATTGACAATTAGGTACTGTCCCATAGTAATTTCTCAAATGCTGACATGCCTGCTTTAACATATAAAAGACATAAAACTAACAAAATAAATACCTTTTCAACATTAAGCAATCCACATCCTTGAGCCCACGGCTCCACATTGTCCAAATAAGTTGCGGAATTTTCTAGAGCCCTCTTTAGAGAGTATGGGGAGTATGGCAGTTTTAGCGCTTTGAGTCCGGATATTAGCACCGCTGGAAAATAGATATTTATATTACTAAATATAAGTATTGATATTGTAACAAAAACAGATTTTTGCTTAGTTTTTAATGCGCCATGTTGTAACCATAGCTATTTTCTTTTAAAGTTTTAGATTTCTAAATAAAGGGCACCATTATGTACTACAATAATGATGTCAGTAGGGTCCGCGTTTTGCGTATATTACAGTCGAAGATAATAAATTACAATATAAACAAGAACACAATTAAACGACTCACCCACAGCGCCGGCCACGTGCGGCGCCGCCATGGAGGTGCCGTTCATGAGGTGCACGTCGCGCAGCGTGAAGCGCGCCACAGACGCGACGGCGCCGCCCGGCGCGCACAGCGCCAGCCCCGCGGCGCCGTCCGCGCACGGCCCGCGCGAGCTCCAGCTGTACGCGCCCGCCGGCGCCGGCGCGCGCATCGAGTACGACGCGCGCATCATGTCGTGCGATATGTACGCCCCCACGCCTGCTCCAAATCAGGTATGTAGACTTGTTGTGATTAAATGGTATTTATTGTAGGCAAACAAAAAACCATAGACATTGTTGTAACGCTGTCGTGGCACAGCGGCAAGGCATCTGAGGTACACGCGAGGGTTATAGGTTCGATTTCCAATCGAGGAATAAAATATTTTCATTATCTCAATCCAGTGCAAAAACAAAATGCAATCGTGAATTTTACCACAAAACACACAATATCTCGAAATTTGAAAAAATACCAGAAGAATTTCGGAAATGGAGTAATATAAAACTAGGTTCCCTCTAACTATCCCGCTATATTAAGGACAAAGCGTGAAGTCTTTCCACAACCAAATCAAACATTTGTCTTAAGTATTTTTTATAACTTCTTAACAAATTGGATTTTAATACTTTTAGCTAATTTTATTACCATTAAAATAAGCCAACTTTGGAGTGGAGAACATAAAACAATGAAAAAATCATGAAAGAAAATAAATAACATTTTTAGATAGCTGCCATTCTGAGATTACAGAGATCTCTTTTGCCAGGTGTTTCGTCGATAAAATATTTCTCTTCGAATCCACACACCTGCAACTCTAACAGGAATGTGAAAATATTTAACAAACACATCTGTCCCACTCATAAACAAAACAATCACTCACCAATCAGCACAGTCTGTGCTATATCAGGCGGAGCACCCACAGTGGCGAGCGCCGGCCCGTGGTTACCCGCGGAGACCACCCATGAAGCTCCATAGCGGTTCACCACCGAGCTTATTATGGAGCCCACGCGCCTAAGAACAGAGGTCACTAAGTATTAATTCTGATGATATTATATTCTGAGTTCCTTGACTCAGTCTTAACTCACTTGTTATGGATTTATTGGGAAAACAAACAATCTATTGCACACAAAATTTAAGCCTTCTACTCACCCAGCATTTGACCAATGAGCGTGTTCCCCATAGCTCATATTGATCACATCTATCTTGATTTTCTTAGATAGCTCCATGACCTTGATACAGGCCCTCACTAGTGCAGTGCCGGTCTCCATCGACCCAAGCCTGCTGTCTCCGATGGTAAGAGATACTATCTTAGCTCCAGGAGCAACTCCGTTCTTGTCAGGTTCATCGGGGAAGCAGCCCGCTGCTATAGCTGCTACGTGGGTGCCATGGGATGCTGGAAAGAAACTCTAGTTTTAGTGCAGTGTATGGGATTTTTTATGCCTGTATTTCACATATATGGGTACTGTATTCAATAATGCAAGTTGCGGTGCGGTGGAGCTCAAAGCCACGTTTTATCTTCTTATCAGACTAAATAAATTTAAATTATTCATGTCAGAATAATTAATTCATACAAGTTATATAAGTATCAATAACTTTGTGAATCGTTTTTGAATTGATTATTATGTCACATTATTACTTTCGATTAGCACAAATCAGTACAATTTTAAACTTAATCTTAGTTTTTTTTTTAATTCAAAATTTTATCGTAAAATCACTTCTTAAAGATAATTCAATTATATAAAACATTTGTTTTCAACAAAATCAAGTTGTATATTTTAATAAAAGGCAAATCATAAAAAAGAAAAAGACAAGAACAAAGCAACCACAAATGTGGGTGGCATTGATAATGAGGCTGTCACCCTATGGCACATAATCGTATAAAAACACTGCTATAGTTCCCAATGAGGCACAAAATGTACCAAAGTAATATATTGTTTCTAAAATTTTACTCACAACACATGCCAACAACTTCCAATGTATTGCCATCATCATGTACATTAATACTTATTGTCATTTCGTCTATGGGTGTTAGGTAGGAGTGTTCATGAGTTATAGTGTATTCTCCTAGCAAAGGCCCGCTTGATAGATCTCCTGATTCCGATGTGTCTATACATGCTCTGAAATGTAAAGAATCCACAATGTATTTGCCAGAAAGAGAATGGAGTGTCTTAACACTAGATTCTCTCTGCTTATCTTGCTGTTTTCGGAATACAGCATGAAGTAAAAAATTAAGTGGATTTAGAAAAAAGAATTCAATGGAATAATAAAGTAGTATTAGGGTGGCATTCAAACATTGTGTAATGCAATGTTTAAAGATTTCGAAAGGAGATGAAGGTAAATAAAAAGGTACAGTCTTTTTCTAAAAGAAATCCTTTTTTCAATGAAATGAATTATTTTCATTTCTTCATTCTAGTGGTAAAACACAGTGGGCATTGAGTTCTGTCACTCAACACAATATGAAAATAAGGCAATGCATGTGGAATGGAGTATATTAACACTAAGTTCCTTCAGCCTCACTTGGTATATACAGGATACAGTATTAATCTATAAAATGCTGATGAAGCTGTAAAATACTGTTATTGTTTTTAGACAACAAGAAAATAGTATTAATTCACTTTGGTTTTCAATTTGGTTTGGTTGGTTGGATTCATTTTGGTCCTTTACTTTCTGTCCATTTTAAAGAGTTTTATTTTATTTAATTAGTTAAATTGTAGTATACATTTAATTACAAATATATCTAATAAATTCTGGAAGAATTGCGTGTTGAATGGCGCAACGCAACGCCTCACTTTGCCTTGTAAAACTCCTGATTTTTTATGATTTTAAACAAGTAAGCTTAAAAATTTAAAACTAACCTCCAAACTGTACCATCATGGAACAGTACACAATCATATGTAGGTCCTACATCATTGTATTTCTTTTCCGTTTCTTTCAATACTTCCACTCTAGCTTCTAACTCTTCCTTCTGTAGTCTCTCCTCAGGACTAAGATTTGATTTGGATGCTGTAAATTATATTATAAAGTAGTTAAACTATTTTATGAAATTACTACATAACTACCAAATTAATAAATTAATTCATTAACTATTTATAATGAAAATATAACTGATCACTGGCTCTACATAGAAGATATGAAAAAAAAAACAAACCTGTTAAGACACTCTGTTTCCCACTTTCTGCCAAATTCTGGAGGCATTGAGTGCTTAGTGGCGGAACTTAACGCCGTGTATTACTGGGGGCATTTATCAATTTGATAGAACCCATAAGAATGTCTTTTGTTTTTTTATTTTTGCCTATTTGTCTGAGGATTTTATATCAGAAACAGCTTAAACAATTTAAATGTACAGACAACAAAAATGTCTGTACATTACGCATACACTATTCTACATTATTTACAAATTTAAATGAAATAGCATAAATATGTTTAAAATAGATAAGAGTAATTTTTACTTGATAACTACACATAAAACTACTTTATAACATTTTTGCTATTATTCACTAACTTGGAGTTAATAAATTATTAAACTTGGCTCCATGTCTAAGGGATGGAAGTTCAGCACTTGCACAATATTCGAGTGAAGATTCAAATCCTGCTACATTCAAGATTTACTATATTTGTTAAATTATTTGTAAATTGTAGCTTTCACAGGGGCATAAGTATGTACTTACAGCCACACAAATGGGTCCAATCACTACTCAGGCGAATGAAATACTTAATATTTTCATTTCTTCACTCTGGCAACAAGGCAAAGCGCAGCGTCGAGTTCCGCCACTCAATATGTAATACTTCGAGAATTCGGCAGAAATTCAGGAATGCAGTGTTGTAATAGCGTTTACTCTCCCTGTGTTTCCATATTCCTACCCTGCTATGTGCAGGATACAGCATGAAGAAATAAAAACCCATACAAAATCTTTAAGCTGTATCCTGCACATCATATTGTAATTAGAGAAGGAACCTAATGTTAGACTCTACATTTGTCAATGCCTAGAATTCAGGTAGAAATCTGAATTCTAGACATGTTCAATGGTAGACCTATACTGTTCTTTCCAGAGTAGCTTACCAATGCCAAAGAAAATGAAAATTATTGTTTCCTCAGAGTAGAGGTGATTTGAATGTGATGTCATTTAGAATTAGATGTGACGCCACTGTGAGTTGTCGGCAACAGCTCAAAAAGCAAAGTGTGGCATTGAGATTCACCACTCAATTCGCAAGGACTATAAAATTCGACAGATTTTTTTTTTAAATTAGCAAAAGAATTAATTGTTATCTAACCAAATTCATCTTCAAGATCTTGTAGTTTCTTTGTAGCCTCGGCTAAAGCTGGTTTATATCCAACATCCCAAAGGTGTTCCTTCCTATGCTCTTGCATTCTCTCTTTAACTTTAGTGGGATATAAACTGAATGGGTAGAGAATACCCACTCTCCACTCCCCACTGGGATTCTTCCATGATTCTGGAATCTATATATATTTTGTTACAAAACAGTAATAAATATAATTTGAAACTGTTGGATTTGAACCTTATAGAATATAAAATTTATTGCAGATTCAAATTCCCCTATGTTGATATGTTGATGTTTTCTACAAAAGGGGTTTTTCTTTTCTAAGTGTGGAATAACATTTTCATATATTAAAACTTTTAAAAATTAAAATATTATTGGTATTTAAGTTTAATCGAATATAAAAGATTATTCGATAAAAAACAAAAAAGGCAAAATACGATAAAGAACAGCTGTGGCCAGATGACAATAAGTCAATGACCTTTGTTGACATCGCCAATTTTAGAATTAGATAAACATGAAATTGCTGAATTAAAATGATGAGATAAATATGAAAGTATTATGTTCCTAATAATTTAGATGAATTACTTTAAGTTTTCGGCCTGAAGCACCGGTAATGTAGCCATCGACGACTTTCCGTACAATGGTACTTGTATCGACATCCCCGCAACCGCTGCAATCGAATCTTTCTATGACCTTTGTCTCTCCTGTGCTTGTCACCTAAAACGTAACCCTATGTTTAATAATGAAGAATATAAAAAAAACGCAACTAAACAAATCGTGACAAGTCAATTTTGTACCTTAAGCCCTGAAGCTGCTGGGTCGACACCAGAATCAAAAATTGCAATAACAGTATTGCTGCCATCGTAATAAGGATATTTATTTAAAAAGGAAACCACCCCCGTTTCTTTTTTCGGCAATAAACCCCAGACGGGGAACTCACAATCGATCCGTGCGTCTGCCATATTTGATGACCATTTGCCTTGTGTACAGATTATAATGATAATTGCATAGACAGGTTAATGTCATTATTGTCATCATAAAAGTTAAAAATCATTTACTTTTTTGTACAAAATTAAACAAAATACTGCTGTATTTTGTTTGATTTTATAAAAAAACAGAGTAGTTAATTTATATTTACGTATTTTTTTAAAATAAATAAATGTTGTTATTATTTTTAAATTTTGTAATGGAATTTTTCTTTTAAAGAAATTATAAACATAAATAAACTGTATACAAATATCGTATCGTACTTACCACGTTTAAAAATATTAATTTACTTACTTAAAATAAATATGTTATGTTATTGTCGCTAAATTTCGTTGCTTATAGGATTATTTTAAAAATATTATACTAAAATCATATAAACGTACCGTACCGTAAACTTCTATAGATTTATAATTAACTTGAGCAACACTGTTGCAGATGTCATTGTCATTCTTGTGATCAATCTTATTTGGGTATAATTTCTCTTTAAACTAAACAAGATGTGGTACGAAATTTTGCCAAGTTTCTTCATTATCACCGCTGGCCTTGGATTGCCTGGATGGGGTCTCTATCACATTCACAATTTGACTTTAGGCAATGTAAGTTCTATAATACAAACTGATTAGGTAACATTTACACTTGTGTTAAAGATACCTAATAATTCGTAGATAAAATAATATCCTTCTACCATTTCATGCTAAAAATAATTTGTTTGTTATTTACCATTCGGTTACGTAAAAGTATATGTTTGCTACTTTTCTTAGTTTTTTTGCTTACACTTTGTTTCACTTTGCATATAAGTTCAAGTGCTTCATAACTTATATATTTCATGAGATAAATAATAAGATGAGAATTCATTTATGATAACTTTATTTTATTTTGGTATTTTAGCATTTTAGAAGGAGTCTCCATCACCGCTGGGACCGCATGTCATACCAAAGGGATATGAGATTAACTGGAAATCCTTACAAAGTTAATGTATGTGTTTATCATTTTGTGATACACTTTTCTTTATTTCTGTGTGACAGTGGTACTTTAACTTACCTGAATATTCGAAGCAATAAAATAATATAACCACATCCCTATTGTTTGAACCCACAATTATTGTTAAAATTAACAATTGATGTTTGTAAACTGTGGTGCTGTGCTGTGCCTCAACCTGCAATGTCTCAATTTTGAGTAGAATATGTAGACCAAAGTGTGTGGACACAGTTCTCTGACATACAACCAGAAAAAGCTTAGCCTACAGTTTTTTTAACATTGGTAAATACCACTGTTGGAATTAAATCCTCTCTTGGGGGAATGAA
>DWAN01001593.1:0-17341 GCA_018230445.1 Heliconius hewitsoni | reverse complement strand
TCCTCGAGTGGGGATCGAACCCACAACCAGTCGATTTTGCAGTCACACCTCGTGCTGCTGCGCCACGACTGGCCTCGTATTTTATTTAAAGTTAAATTTAGATTTTCTCTTTGAGAAGATAACAAGAAGTAGTGTTACACGATTTATTATATATATTACCGTCCAGAACAAGGGTCTATCAGAACACGTTGTATCACATCTAGGCGGAAACGACGTTGACCCATTTCTCCGTCGTATCTAGTCAAACGAGATTTACTTGTATATTTACTATCATTGCTTTGTACAAAGTATTACAGTTGCATATTATTTCTATACAACATTGTTACAACCTTAATCGGTTTTTTAAAGTACTATTCACATTTTACTGCTTATTAGGTAATAATAATAATAATAAATAATCAGCTTCACGCTGTATCCCGAACACGGCAGAGTAGGTAGAGGTAACTTAGTGTTAAGACACTCGATTCCCCTCATTCCGTTTAATTCTGGAGGCATTGCGTGTTGAGTGGGGGAAATCAACGCCGCGCTTTGCCTCGACATTAGAGCGAAGAAAAGGAAATATAAATTTAAATAAATATTTCATCTCCTCGAGTGGGGATCGAACCTACAACTATCGATTCGTCGATTTTACAGTCACACTTTGTGGCTTACATGTTGCAAAAACATTTAAAGTGTTTTTATTTCAACCTCTGTCTCGTGTAAAGCAATGTTACGGGAACTTAACACTGCTTTATATGAGAACAACTTAAGATACTCCGTTTCTCACTTTGTGCCCAATTTACGAGATATTGCTTGTTGAATGACTCAACGCCGCGCTTTGTCTCCCAAGCCTACAACGCCGCTGCGCCACGTTGATGTCGCCTATAGTGACATTTAAGCATTCACTTTATTCCTTGAATTATTATTATAGATAGGGCTACTATTATTAATTCAACACATTTAAATCTGTTCTCTACTTCCCGCCAACTCAAATTTATGGATTATGAAAGCGGACGATTTTGAAAAAACTTTGATTTAATTTAAGATTATATACAACAAAGAAATCTCTGGCTTGTGCTCCTTGGTGAAATCAAAAACAAGTCATTTATTGGTGAGGAGGTGCGAACAAATGTGTAGTGCATACTCACAACTCACATACACATGTGACACGGCAAACGTACCTAATTAAATTATCATGTGAATTCCATAAACTTTATCAAGTCTCTTGCAAAATTCATAAAACCAGTATAGAGTCCGGTAGTTGCGCAGTTTTACACGGATACTGTCGAGTCCACGATAGGCGTCGAGATATTTTTAAAAAAATCTTTAAAATATTCATAACTACTGTAACTTCGTAGTAAATTATACATAGATGGTACAATCTTCTTAAATCATCTTATAAATAATTAACCGGTTGTGAATTTCAAATATATTAATTTTGTCTGTGTCCGATTAGTTTCACCGATCTACCTTAACGCTTATACATATATATAATATTAAAAATAAAAAAACCCAAGTTAAAATTTCATCACTTTTTACTTTTATTTTTTTTCATTTTTTTTTCTTTCTTTTTATCTTTTCTTTTCAATTTATTTTATGTCATAGCGATTCTTTATTTCTTTTAAAGAAAACAAAAATCCAATTCAACCAATTCAAATCGTATTGCCATTCCTCATACTAATACATTTAACAGCAAAACCAACGAATACAAAAACAAATAACGCAAGCCTTGACAAGGACTTAATAAATGTTGACAGATGCTGTTGTAATCTGTTATAGTAAACAAGCTAACTTAGCATGTAATGTTAAATTAATAGAGGTCACAATGGTATAAAGCAATTAGCACGTACACAGGTATATAATGTAATGTAGGGGTGTACCGTGAAATCCAACGTTCCTAAACGGGTGACAATTTAATTACTGACGCAACAGGTTGTGACCGTGGAAGAGAATTTAAAAAACACATTTATATGTTCCGTCACTTATTAAATGAAAAAAAAAATATGATTGATACATGCCTAACTAAAGAAAATGGTAGTGGAAACAAATCCCACCCGGCTGTATATAATGTCAATATTTAGATAATAGGAGTTTTTTGCCAGTCGTGGCGCAGAGGCACAAAGTATGACTGTAAAACCGACTGGTTGTGGGTTCTATCCCCACTCGAGGGGATGAAATATTTATTTATTTTATTTATATTCTGGTTTCGAGGCAAAGCGCGGCGATGAGTTTTACCACTCAACACGCCATGCCTCCAGAATTCGGTGGAAAATGGGGAACGGAGTGTCTTAACACAAGGTTCCCTTTGCTACCCCGCTGTGTGCGAGATGCAGTGTGAAGCTAATTACATTTATTTTGAAGTTTTCGTAGATCGGTTTTTTGTATGAAAAAAAAAAATCGTGGAAATTAATCGAATTATTACTAAGATGACTCTGTCGTGGAAATAGTATTAATAAATTAGAGATGTTGAGTATTAATACAACTTTTACAGAGACACAATCTGCGATCTTACTCTCGGCACTACTCGGTACTTCAATACGAAACCTTCATAGAATAATGCCGATTGATACATAATAGAAAAAATATAAAACTTTCAAAGAATAGACACTATGATAATGCTAAATCATTTCAGCAGATTTTGTACAGTATTAAAATGGTCAGACAGTATTTTTCATCGAGTCGTTTTATTTTATTATTGTAGCCTACTTCTTTCTCATCATAAAATCATGTTTGGCCATAATGAAATGTAAGTTTCACTTTCGACTTTATCTCGTATTTCGGTCAGACCCAGTTACTGATTTCGTTTAAAATCTTTTATTTTAATATAAAAATTGTGATACTTTTACCTAAGCGAGACGAGTTATTCTTTTAAGCTGTTATTAAATAATACTCAACGTGGAGGCCGTCGCGTCTACGGTTATGGGTTCGGTTCCATTATAGGGAATGAACTACTTCCATTTTCTCGCTCTCGTACTAAATACCGGAGTTGAGGTACGCCACTTAACAGTCTCAAAAATTGGGTAGTTTAGGGAAAGTGGAGTTTATTAATACTAGGTTTATAGTATGGAACAAGGATTACTCTAAAAAAATTTTTATTTTCTCAATGTAAAAATAGAATATATGCATATGTTGAAAAGTTTTGTTTGACAGAGTAAATTTTTTCCTACAAATTATTTTAGGTAACGGTATGAGACCTTCAGTCTCGTATCCTGTTTCAGAGCAGTATATCACTTTGTATATGGAAGAGAGCCTTGGATTTGGACTGAGGTAAATGCACTTTTAAAGGCAAAGGCTCTCTTGACTTTGACTTTCACTTTGAAAGTAAATATTATTATTTTAAAAAAGTATAAGAATATACCTCCCTAGTAGGAAACAGGAAATAAAAAACGCTTCGACTCAAGTTTATTTTCCTGGGTATTCCCAGCAAGATCGAAATTGAATTGCACAATTTTGCAAACAATTTTAGTTAATTTTTTTTATTAGGGTAGAAAAAAACTTTCAATTCATGTGGTTTCAATTGATTTTAATGTCTAGTGAGTGGCATAAATGTTTAAAATAAATAAATCAGCTAAATTATCACGGTAGGCCGAGGGAACCTAGTGTTAAGACACTTCGTTCCCCACTTTCAGCCAAATTCTAGAGGCATTGCGTGTTGAGTGGCGGAACTTAACGACGCACTTTGCCTCGACGCCAGAGCGAAGAAATTAAAATATAAATTTAGATAAATATTTCATCTCCTCGAGTACCAGATAGAACCCACAACCAGTCGATTTTACAGTCACATTTTGTGCCTGTGCGCCAAGACTGCCTTCTATAACATTTGTAAAAAGAAATCCCCGTTTAGATTGATCATTTCTCTGGCCCTCTGCCTGTCCGGGATAATGCAACAGACTTGTGAAAATGAAAGAAACTCTCTTTCTTTTCTCAACACACCTGCAATTCTAGAGCTAATGTAGTGTTAACAAATTTCCTTTTACATTTCAACCACAGTAAAGTACCGCGACGTGCAGCGGAAGCTGTTCTTTGTTTCAAACATACAGCAATTATGTATCAGAAACGCTAAGCATTTAAATAATTATAATCTACGTTGGTCTAACTTGAGCCTATTAGATAAACAATGGTCTAAATAAGCTACGTTCTAGATACGCTGTTACTATTATTTTTGTTGCAGTTGAACAGATTTTTTTAAGCATTTTCTTAGTATTTTTAACCATTTTTAAAGTGTTATTCTACACTTAGGAAAGAAAAATATTAATTAGTAACCTATAAACAACTACGCCCGCTACGTTCAAATTTTTATACGTTTTCTTAATAAGTATTTTCTTAGTATTACTTTTGTAGTTATCAGTTATCATCATCTTTTGTAAATCTAACATGCATATAATAATTGGTCATTGTATGTAATATTGTTATGCTTCGACACGAGATATAAAGACATTACATAAACGTATAGTATTAGTTAATAATCATATTTATTCTCATTTCCTGTTACCATAGAAAAAAAATGTTTTCTCCATAAAAATTAATATGCTCTTTTTTGGCATAAATATATACTTTTAAGCAATTTAATTTACTGTGATTTTAATGATAATATAATATCTAATTCATTATGTACATATGATTGGATAAACAACACTTAATTTTCTAATAAGAGCTGATGTGGATCTAATTAGGAAGACACGGGTGTAATTAGGTAAATAGTTAAGTCTCCAAAAGGTAGAAAAGTAATATTATTTTTAATTTACTTACCAAGAGAAAAGCAAAGATCAAAAACCACGATCTAATTGCAAAATAAATCCAAGATCTACACTAGTTCACTGTAAATATAATAAAAATTATTTACAAAACTTGATCTATAATTGAACGACGGTAATGGTACCACCGCTGCGAGTGTCGGCTCTACACTGACGCGTAGGAAGAGTAGGTCGCCACCACTATGTCAATTGAGCTAGCTCATACTTTCTAAGGAAACTGAAAAAATTATAACAATAAGCTCGGATATTAAATACTTATTTATATATAGATATATAATTATAATTAGTTTATGAAATGAAATTATTTGAACGTTTCGTAGAGAATAACATCGTGGCAGACCGGTTCTAGCATCTTGTCCGTCCGTCCGTCCTTTTTCTAACTTTCTTTGACCTCAATACAATCGAGTACGTTTTGGTGATTTTATAACGTAACGTTATGGTATTTTCGTTTTCGAATCGCTAATAAAAAGTGAAATTCATTATGTTTATTAGCATTTGTCATGTGTATGTGTACATTCTTGATTCTTAATTTTTATTGCGGAGTGAATATTAGTCAATGCAATTTAGAATCTAAACGAGAAATTTAATGAATATTTATAATGATATGTCTCACAAGCCGGCGAGAAAACGAGAGAATGTTGAAAAATAGAGCAGATTCAATTTCGAAAAATAAATTTCTTATTGTACATAAATATTATTTGTTTGATTCCTCTCCACTCGAAAAAATGTTTTTTTTTTCATTTCCTTCCTCTGGTAATAAGACAAAGCGCGGCGTTGAGTTCCGCTACGCAACACGCAATATCTCAAAAATAGGGCGATGCGTGGGGAACTGAGTGTCTTAACAGTTAACACTATGTTCCCTCAGCTTGAAACTTGAACGTTTCCGAATACAAAACTTTTATTCAATTTGACTTTCACACTGGCTTCTTTAACATAAGACATGGAGATATTAATTTGTATTTTTAATTAAAGTTATATGTGACTATAACCGTAACAGGTTATGGATTTGATTCCCTTTGGAGGAAATGCAATTTTTTTTTTATTTCTACGTTCTGGTGTCGAGGCAAAGCACGGAATTGAACCACGTAATGCCTCTTTTAGATTCGACGGGAAATAGAACGGAGGGGAAAAAATATTGTTAGCGTTATATTTTGTTGGTAGGTAGGTGGCAAATAGATAATCATCAGAATCAAATTTGTTCAAATTCTTTAACGTTTTGCTTAACAAGTTTAGCGAATAACCGCTATTCGGTAAATTTTCTCAATTTTGAATATATTTACTTAGAGATTGCATCTTGACTAAACACATCTCTGACCTCGTAACAAATAAGCTGAAGTTTCAATTCAAGGCCTACAAATTGCTAAGTATTTCTATAAAATAGCATAAAACAAACCTCGTTTTGTGTAAATATTTAATACATATTTTTAATAAAATATTTATTTCTAAAACAATGTTTTTATTGTAATTTGTATTCTAAAAAAAATCTTATTAATTATTTTGTGTGTAAGTGATTTATAAATTAGACGGAATCAAGTACTTGCAACTTTATAATAAAAAAATATATATATTGAAATATTATCATGAGGTTAGAGAGGAAAAAAACTTTAAAAAAATTGTATACAGAGTGTAACGCGATCGACCGGTCATTCACCCCCATGTATGTTCGCCGATTCTCAGTAGTTCGGCAGATATTTGGAAATTGCGATTTTTTGAAAAAAATCGGATTCTTGATTGAATTGGCAAATGCAGCGTTCTACTAGCGCAATAGTAGTCATTTAGTATAATGTAATATTTCAAAATTATCGACTTATAAATCTTGACAATAACATGGAACCAAAAAACTTTTTGAATTGAAATTACTGGTATATGTTTCAAATGATCTCTGAAAGATTTGTATGTTAAAAATGTACTCAAATCACGAAACAGTAAAAAATTGTTATTTTTATTACTAGAATTGGCTACATAAGTATTTGTATTTTTTCTACTATAATTAAATAATGTGTACTGAGTAGATACAAATATTTCAATCTTGTAAAGAAATCCCAGCACAGATTGTAAATTTGCAGATACACTTAGCTGGTGATTAATATTAACTAAAGTTAATTACTTGAGAAATATTCTTGACACATTGTGGAAAGTAAAAAAAAGGAAAAAAAAATTGCCAAGTGTTTTTTTCAGAACGTTAATTAAAATGTGGGTTTTAGCTACTATATACTAATTATACAAAATAGAATCAGTAAATCATATAAAGTATATATTTTTACGTTTACTATCATAATTATCATTTAAAACCTATAATGCGATGATAATAATTTACCAATTCTTTATAAAACTTGTTTTACCTAAAAAAAATTGCGTAAAGTATATTTATTTTCACCATCATCAAAAGTTTACCAACTTAAGTTTGCGGGCATATGCACTTATTTTGTATGAAACGAACTACAAATATTAGCTTGTAATTATTTTTTTCTGTGGAATTAGGTATAAACTCCGAAAAGTTAATTTTCGGATTTTTTCCTTGATTTCTGTTCTAAGTTTTTACGTCGTGCCTTCTTTTATACCCGTAGGTGTTAACGGGAAGTTCCCTTTAAATTTTGATTTTGATTTAAATTTGGTATTAATTTCACCTTAAAACCGCTACGCAATCTCGAGATACATAGCCTTGACAAACAGACAAAGTGAACCTAGAAGGTTCCTTTCGAGGTACAGAAGCCCAAAAAACAACTACTTACACCTACTTTACAATAATACTATTCCTTACAATAATACTTGATAATATAATAGAATATAAGGAAGTATTACACTGTATTATAGTATGCATTTAAGAATTTTAATTTTATTTCTATCCAAAATTAACTTAACTTCACGCTGTATCCCTAGTGAGAAGGAAGCGCCAAACGCTACGTTCATTGCTTATCTCTTTCGCCTCTGGAGGATCCTCGTGCTTTTTATGTGACCTTCCTACAGTATTTTTGATACTGAGTTTTCTAATGCTAACCGAGGTCTCCGCTATAGGTGCTCTTACCCATAGGCGGCGTAAGGCGTGTGCGAAATCGGAGGCCGAACGGAAACGAACGGCCTCGCAGTCCCGGGGGCCTTAGGACCAGGAGGCTAGCTCGTAACTTAAGAGTCGTATGCACTCATAAAACATTGCTTGCAACGAAACTCATAAAACATTGCTTGCAACGAAGCTTTAAGTGATTGCTTTATAAAAAGCCACGAAATAAAGTTATATTTTCCAGGAAGACTATTTGACAATTGACAAACTCAGGTGGTACAGAGAGCATAGTGTGGTTGAAAACCTTTAAGTACTATTTTGCAAAGATATGAGAATACGAAACAAATATATGATTGTATTTATACTACCAAAAGGAACTGTGTTCGGGGATAATGTAGGGTAATGTAATTCGATGGGCTGTCTATCTAACCAAATAATTACCATCTTGTCATCGCTTGTTATTTTTAATAATAATCGGGGCAGAATTCTGGGAATAAAAATAGCCTGTCTTTTTAATCTTCTTTTTTCTGGCATTAATCCTGGCTATTACCAGAGTCTGCCTTCCTTCACAACCAACTCCGTTTTGCACGATGTTTTACGTCCTCAGTGGTTAGACCAGTGGCTCTTATGTCCTGCATCACTACATCCAACCAGCGCTTATCCTAGCCTTGGGCGCCCGGGAGGTCTCATTTCAGGGACTGATATTACTCGATCTTCGACACATATGCGTTCCATTGCAGAAGTTCACTTTACGCTTCAGCATCAGACAGTTCTTGTCAATGATTCTATGTCATTTGGGCCCTGTACTCCTAGGCGCGGACGTATCGTGAGATAAGACTAATTTGGTCGCGTCTTGCGGCGACGGAGAGTGTGTTGAGACTGCGTCGTCGGGATCGAGGACGCTACGAGGGCAGTTAAAAAGCGGAGCGGATTGACGAGTGTACTATTTTAACGATTTTAATTCAAAATCTGTGTGTAGCCATTTTGCGTACGTATCATGGGAATCCGGATTCCATAAATTGCTAATTTGACTTTATCTGTACGTGGATTGTTACTGGTGTAGAGCGAGTATAAGATTAGCGAATGGAGTCCTGCGGGACTCCGGCGCTTTTTTGGTTGTAACTTTTTCGTAAATGCAATACAAAGTAATCCTTAACAATAAATATTATAAATTGGCAAGACTAGGTCTACTAAAGGAAAGAAGACACGTAATGAGACATACTTAATTATAAATTTTATTCAAAATTGTAATATTAAGACCATTTGATATTTATCAATCAAAGCGTTTTACCAATGTCATAAGTTTTTTTATTTACAAAAACTTTTTCTTTGGTAAGTGTATTCAAGTATATGTCATATTGGATAATATAGTAAATCTATTCTGTCAGTGCAAGCTGTCAAATGTAAACAACATCAAAAATGGCTCTTCCCCTCGGAATAAGAAGTCACTCTCAAAAGGTTTGCAGCCTTTATAAAAGGGCTTTGCGTAATTTAGAAGCCTTTTACGACAGACGGTAAGTAAGAGAAATTAGACAAATATTAATCAAGCGTTTATTATGCTATTACGTAACCCATTGTTTTTACACAAGTAACCTTTTATTTTCCAGATATTTTTAATATTTTGTGTTATTTTCGACGAAAAAATTGTCTTGAAAATTAGTCAGTTTGAAAATTATTATAAGGTTTTTTTTAATTCAACATTTTAAGTAGCTTTTTATTTTATTTAAATATAGAAATAAACTATTTGTGTGTGTAGTTTGAATTATACAGAAATTTGTTTTGAAATATACAGAGTATTTAAATTATGATGTAAAATAAATAATTTTAGTAAAAATTATAGACATAATTTACTTAATTATATATTAGACAATATCTTTTCTATAGCATATTGTTTTAAAATTTTATGTTTACAGCCATGTGTACCGTTACCAGGCTGTTTTGCTAAGAGAACGTTTCGATAAGAATATGAAAGTTGCAGACCCTCGTGTAGCACAACAACTGCTTAAGGATGGTGAAGAGGAACTTTTCCTTGTTCAACATCCAATTCCAAAGAAATGTAAGTGTTTTTAAGAATATATGTGGACAATAGATTGATTTACTAAATTATATATGATAAGCGAATGTTTATTTTATTATGTGAATTTTAATTTCATTAGTGAAAGTTCGATTACAGAAAAGAGAGATGTAACAAGTATAATGTATTTTGATCAATAAGAACATGATTCAGTGAAAGAGAGAGCCTCAGAAATTGTCCTATCTATACTTAAAATCAGTAATCTATACTTCACTCATTCACTGTTATCAACTTCTTCATACATACCTTCTGGGAGTTCGCATGCTTTTTATGCATTGTTCCAGTATCATCAAGACTATATTCTCAAATATCAACTAATGCTTTCCTTTGTCTCTTATATCAATTTCAGTTGCAACCAGTGTTGGAGGTGTAGCTCATGAGCGTGTCGTCACTCCACCCGATTGGGTACTCGACTACTGGCATCCACTAGAAAAGGCCCAATACCCAGAATATTTCAAGCGTAGAGAGGAAAGGAAAAAAGAATTTATAGCAATGTGGGAGAAAGAGTACGGCAAGCAGGACGAAAAAGAAAAACACCATTAAGTTGTCTAGATAATTTATGTTAGTAAAGTAATTGATGTTACTTCTTTTGGTTTTATTTTAATGTACTTCTGAAGGAATTGAATGAGATTTTCTTATTTTAATTAAATTCGTGTATGATATTCAAATTTGTAGGAATTAAAATTAATAATTTTTTTGACCACAACAACTCACTGCCTAAGGAGACCAGAGTAACTACAATCAATACCATTGATATATCAAGAATACCTTAATTTGCAAATTAGTTAATTACATATGCATGAACTTTTCAAGAGACACCAAAAAACGTTATTTTTCGCAGGCCACATATAGACAAAAAAATGTGTTGGGGGATAATGTGGTTATTTTACTGAATATTTCAGACAATCATCATTTTTATAAGCTACTGGGTTATGTTTTTCTTATCTTGTATGTATGTATGTCTTTAATACCCAGTGTCTCCAGAACCGCTGAAAGGATTTCGAAACATAATTAAGGTATCTTTAGATTTATTTTGGCAGCCTAAGTCTTATTAGATGAAAAAAATAAAATATGGCGGCGGTGCGACGCCATTGTACTTAGTGAAATATTTTGTTTTTAAATACTCCAACATGTGTATCAAATTAAAGGGCTCAATATAAGGATTTCAAAAAGGTATATCATGATTATCACTACCGTAATACTAAATAAAGAAATATTATTGAAAAAACCTGACTGCATAAACTAAAAAGAAAAAAGTGAACCCATTAGATTTTTAAATTAATGAAATCAAGGAGGCCCGTAAAAATGTTTGTTATAATATCCACATTTGAATAATTGGCGAGTCCTTGGGTGTACAGTACACTCAGTGGGCAATGGCCCATTACCATTACTAATAGGTATGGAACTACATAGTCAAATTTGTGTGTAATTTGTGTAAATTTTTTGGAAGATATTAGTTACTTGAATATATTAATTACAAAGGTTACATAGTTTCGTAGAAACGTATAAAAAATTTAATGTAGCAGGATTTGAACTCGCGTCTTGTGGAGACTTAAAAAACTTAAAGAAATACGGACGGGAGAAATATTTAAACCACGGTTTAGATCGTAGATAAATAAATCTAATATTTTATTTTGGGAGATAGCAATCGACATTTGTTTCAGTTGATCTGGAAAAAATCCTTTTTGTCACGAAGCGATCACGTTATATTACGCATATAGCAGGATAACCAGAGGAAACTTGGTGGTAGTGGTAATCGAACCCACAATCTTCGCGTTTAATGTCGGACAGTGCTGTGTTTTTGTGCAGAACGCTCCTACGGTACATTTTAAGGAAAAGATATTAGGCTAAATAATAAAAAACTGCAAACCTTTAAAACTTTATTGTTAACTTTAAACTATGTAAATAGAAAAATAATATGCTTCTGTTCATATGTAATGTTTATATAAACCTAGTTTAGATTAGTAAGGGCTTAGTAAATCCTTACAACGCAAAAAATATTAAGAATAAAAAAAACTATTGTTAAACTGAAATGAGCTTGTACAAATATTGTTTTATTTTTAATAAATAAAATGTATATTTAAATAATATTTTAACCATACCATAATACCGTCATATATATAAACAAGATAATATTTAACTGTAAACAAAAAGGGTGAATGACTAATAATTTTACAAGAAGCCCTACATTGTTCGTAATTATAATTTTATGTGCACAGCCAAAACCAAAAAAGATCATTGTGACGGTAACTACATTTTATTAAAAAAAATCATAGTAAATTAAGTTATATTAATTAGCCAAAAAAACATGTAATTTATATAATTGTAATATATAAAAATATATAAGAAAATAGCAGTAAGTAAGTAAAGTAAGAATTGCAGACCCTAAAAATGTGATCTAACAACGTCCTGTCGCTTTTTGTTAATTTATAATGCTATATTTGTCTTTTTCAAAACAATAGAGAATTAGAATAATAACATTGACGGCCATCTTTTAAATCATGAAAATCTTATCTGGCTGTATTAAAATAGCCAATATAAATTTAATTTTTGATTTATATACACTCAACTAACATCTATTAATTCTTCACACTAGTACCACACACGTAATTTAAATATAATAAATGAGCCATTTTAATGTCTGGAAGCAAATCATTATGATAAAAAAAAAGTAGGATCATTATATAAATAAGATCACCAAAAACATATTTCTATTTTTTTACGCTCCTCAAATACGCTTAAAACAAACACATTTCATTTTATTTTATTCAAACACGTTATATTTTAAACGTTTAAAACTTTATCATTATTCGTTAAAATATTTAGCAATATTTTTATTGCAGTCTTTTAAAAACTGTTAGTATGATATAACGCAACAATAGTAGCCATTAAAAATAGCAATAGGTTAATCGAACAGTAGTATCAAAGACTTTTACAAAATAAAAATCCCACTCTTTTGGAAACGACAGATCTTACTACAATTAAGTAAAAATCTCACATTTTTTTTGCAATTGTCACTAAAAGGACAGATGCCAAGATTAATATTGTTATTTATTGTTATAAAAATTGTATAAAAAAAAAAAGATTAATTTGGAATAAATAAATGCCATTTCGTTATATTTTTTTGGTATTCTCAATTCCCGCCCAATGTTTGCCCCCTTCCCCAGTTGTGTCCGAACATTGACCCTCCCGCGGGTCGAGGGCCCGTCGCCGGCCTACTCTGAGGCGCGGTACCGAACCCACCTACGTACCGAGTTTCAGGAAAGATTTGTTTTCTGAAAAGGGAATAAATAGATATTTATTAATTTTTTTTACTAAGTGTCTTTAGCTTCACGCTGTATTTCACATATAGCCGGGTAAGTAAAAGAAATCTAGTCTTAAGACACTCCACTTTCCACCCAATGAGTGTCAACAGGAACTTGCTTCATCTTTGCACCAAAGCAATGAAATTAATATATATAACGATTTTCACTCGTGGAAAACCATCGCGTTCACAGTCTGAGGCTGTGCTACTAATAATTAATTACTGTCTATAGCTAATTATAATCTAAATAATACTCAATTAATAGAATATTTATATAAATTACAGTTTTATTGTTATTCTTATAATTTTAAAGTTAATCACAAAAAAATATCAATTAAGAGGTATGAAAAAAAGTCCATGGTTAGCTATTACATACGCTTTATAGATATTATTGTCAAGTCTCTATAGAAGAATTATAATTAGAAAGGCAACATGAATTTGTATTTAAATTTCAAACTCATTAATGTTAATTCAAAACTTCCATAATTGTTAAACAAATAAAAGTCCTAACTTCACATAAACAACTAGCCACCCGGCTTCTCTTGCTTAAATTTATTGTTATATAAGGATAAGGAATTAGATTTATACTTACATGAAATTGGGTGGTGACAAGAGTGCTGGTCCACCAAATTCTTGTGGGTATTTGAACATAAGGAAGAATGACAAATGACCAATGAGGATGCCAAGGAGCTCCATTACACCTCTAAAGGATGAGATAAATAAATTAACAATATACTAAAAGTTCATAGTTTAATTTAATTATGAGAAATGAGAAAGCTTAGTAAATTATTTTTTAGGTAGGTTCTTATTAGAAAAAAACGGAACTTTAGGGTATTATCATTGCACAACAGTATAAGTATATAAGTGCAATGATTCGATTCCCACTCATGAAAGTGAATTATTTTCATTTTCATTTCCTCACTCTGTTATCAAGACACTGGGTACAGCCACACAATACACAATGTCTCGTAAATTGGGCAGAAAGTGGCAAATGGAGTGTCTTACACTGAGTTCCCTGAGCTTGTTCTGCTATATGTGGGGCAGACTAAAGCAAAAAATAATAAAAATTTATCTTACCCTCCACTAATAACTAAGTTAAATGCAAGCAACACCCACGGCAAATACATGGCCTTGAAGCGAGTGCCAAACCAAAATGACACAATCACATCTTTGTTCAGTTGACACCAAACATATAAAACTGATAGCACCATGGGGTCCATAAGTATCTAAAATAATATGTTATGTCATTTAAAAAACTCGAAATTTAAACAAGATTATAAAAAAAATTTTTTTTACACATGGTACCTAAGGTACTGTTCTATTTAAATCCCATACTGTAATACATTATAAATTATATAAAATATTTACAATCTAAAAGATATTAATTACTTCAAATGTATATTACGGTCTTAAGGCTTGATTTACACTATCACTATAAATAACAAAAATACACTATAACGAAAATACAGGTCATAATAATTCTGATATCTTCAATTAAATATTATATCTTTGCAAGGTTCCATTGTATGAATTGAGCTTAATTCAATTTTAAAACATTATCTCAATGTTTATTTGAGTGGATGCCATGAATATTTCATCCCTTCTTTACAGTCTGTCATATCTCATTTATACCATAGAAACATCATAATGATTAAATAAATTATTGATTTCCTAGTTAAGTGGATTCAACAAAACAAATTCTTCAGATTTATGGGTATATTATAAAATATCATGAAAATACTCACAGGTAGATTCACCAAAAGGCCAATAACAATGCAGCAGACCCAGTTAAATAATAGCATATAAAAGTAATCTGCAGGCTTTCCTGCAAACATGCCTGATTCCAATCTTTGTGAATAATTATATAGGAAGTAGCAGTTTATCAAGAAGTGGAATCCCGTGGAGGGGCCTATTGGGTAATAGAATAAAGCTGTGATGGGTCGCCATATCTGAAACATAAAACTTATGTTAGTCTAGTATAAACAATATGGAGTACTGACTTGAAAGGTAATTTTGTGGGTTTGATTTCCACTCAGGGGATTGAACTAAGCAAAGCAGGTAATTGTGTTCAGCACTCAATCTCAATAAAATTAGGATTGCAGTGTCCTAGCAATAGGTTCTCTCTGCCAACCATACCATATGCAGGCTACCGTATGAAGGTTAAAAAAATCCTTATGTTTTCCTATTATCTTATAGATTCGACACAAAAAATAATATCTTAATACTTTTCTTATTCTTTAAGCCTATATATAGAACATGCTGTATAGATATAGAGCTAAATGGGCAACAAAGCTGTGATGCAATATGATGTATGCCACTCAAATTATTTTATCATCACTTTATATATAAAATATGTAGATTCTTATAACAATAGAGTTAATGCATGACCCCATAAAAAGTAAACATTATAAAAGATAAGCAGAAAAAAAATTGAATTTCAATTCAGATTTAAGTATGTTATCTGATTTATCAAATGCAATAAGAAACATAATAATAGAACATACCTGAAATTGATATATGAATGGATAGTAGTCCAAGATGAAATAATAATAACTAATTATACCAAATCTTCCAATAATACTTAAACCTATAGTGAATGTCAGCCAATAACGGGTAAAAAATGGTACACTATTGTACCAGTCCTTAAATTCAGTCATGATTGTGACTTTATTGTATAGTAATGTTTATTCGTAGATGACACAGACTCGAATTTCAACACTTTTGATCTTCATTCGGCAACCGTGATGCAAACAACCCTAAATACAACCAGTACACGTGTCCCTAGCGAATTTGTCCAGGAAATTTTACAAAATGTTAAAATATAAAATGATATTTATGTTTTTGACATTTTTAACATAGATAACATATCTAATATCTATGTTCACAGGGTGTAAATAGTGTCAAAATATTTGATCTCTGTCGTTATGAATATTAAACTATAAATTTGTATACGGTACCGTACAGTATATAATAATATTTAAAATAAAAAATTAAATGATACCGTATACTAAAAAAAAAAAATCGAATATTTTATTATAAGATCAATTACAACTTTTTAAATCATTGAAATTTAAATATGTCAATTCAATTTGTCAAATAGTTTATAAACATAACCTCCATATTTTTGCCGGAATAAGTTCAGTCTTACTGTAATAATAAAAGTATAACGTTTTCTTCTCTTTAAAAAATGCGGAGCTTAATTAGAAAATGTGTTTCAATTACCAATTTTTCATTTACTAGAATAAATACTGTAAGACTTGTTTCTTCTAAGAGCGATGCACAAAAAGAAGAACCCAAGAACGTCGAAGAAATTAAAAAAAGTAAAACGTTTTGTTTTTCACCAAGTTATATATATATAAAAATTTCCTAAATACTTTTGTATATGACTTCCATTTACGGCTATTATTCTTTATCTTATTATATTAAAACTGACTGGCTATATGGACGTTATTACTTTTCTATCTTAGATATTGTTGTGGAGAAATATGGAGCAGTCACCACATTGAATATTGATCGTCAAAAAACTCGCAACAGTCTAGATGAAGCTACCCTGAGAGAAATGACAGAGGCTATCAATACTTTTGATAAAGACAATGAGGCTAAAGTTTTAGTATTCAATGGTGAAGGTGGCAGCTTTTGTTCTGGTTTTGATATGGATGAAGTTGCCGAAAAGGGTTACCACACTTTACTTGATGCTGCTGTAAGATGAAAATAAAATATTTTTTAAATGTTTTTATTGTGCTTATTGATTTTCATGCTATATTCTGCATACATATAGGCCGCACAGTAAGCAGAAAGAACTTTTTTGTTTGGTTTGAGTTGAGAAATGATATTATAGTTAGTTATCCTAAGTAGAAGTAGAAACCACAATCATCATTTATATAATTATGTACTATGTTTATTCCTATGTACTATGTTTAAAATATAATACTTTTCAGTCAAGACTTTTACGAAGGCCATTATGTGATAAACCTACAATAGCAGCAGTAACAGGATATGCCGTGGGGGAAGGTTTTGAATTGGCACTTGCTTGCGATTTACGAGTCATAGAGGATACAGCAGTGCTAGGTTGTCTAGGAAGGAGATTTGGTATGTGTTACAAATTTTAAGTATATTACTATACTTTTACTAAAATATATATTTTAGATTATTACTAATCACTATTTCTTTCCAATATTCCTTGCACAATGAATTGTGATAATTAGTAGACTATGATAGATTAGCTTCACGCT
>DWAN01001592.1:0-17342 GCA_018230445.1 Heliconius hewitsoni | reverse complement strand
TCTGCCTACCCTGCTGTGTGCGGGATATAGCGTGAAGCTAATTTAATTTAATTTTTTTTATTATAATAATTAGGAATCAAGATAAAAAAAATATACGTTACTTCATTTGCACAGTTATGAACAGTGTTTGTAACGGACGTTTCGAGATCGCAGCTCGCCGCGGTGGAACTGGGTAATACAATGTAAATCAAGATGTCAAGAAGATATACTCATGTAGACATTCCTATGTTGCGGGATGCGCTCAGAATGTTAATACGGCGAATATATTTAGGGTTTGTGTGAATTATTCTTGGAATAAACAGCTTTAGAGTTCAGCTTTCTGACACATAATTGTAAACGTTTATTAAGCAGAAGAGCTATTTAGTTGATCTTGGATGACTTCATTTGAACTAAACTATGTAATTTATTATTGCTCGAGAGATTCTCATTTCCTGAGTTCTAACAGAACTCGTCGCTTCAAGCTGTTTTAACCTAGTATTCGTTAATCTTCTCTTAACCAGAATCAGTTGAAAGCAAAAGTATATCTTAATGCGAAATTTTCTCAATAGGACGTCTTCATGCAAAATTTAACATTATATCAACTGTAGACTAATTAATAACCAGGGTAACGGATACCAAATACATAAGTAATAATTGAAGAATCAAATGATCTGTTCTGAAGTAATTGAAATGGCGCAGCCTTACGACATCTGATTGTAAACACGACGGTTGTGGTTATGATTCCGACTAGAAGAATTGAAATTAAATAAATTATTTTTCAAGAGAAAGAGCAATGTTGGGTTCCGGCACTAAATACTTAATGTTTCGAAAATTGGGCAGAGAGAGGATAACAGTATTTTGAAATAACTTTCCATCTGCCTAGTTTGCTTTATGCAGGTTACTATGTTAAATTAAATATTACAATAATTTATCTCACATAGAAAACGAATCTACACTCTTCTTTAACTCAACTGCATATCATCGCTCTCCAATAGCATAGCTACATCAATAAGCCACATCCAACAATTTCCGAATGCATTTAAATCGTTGCCTATTCATTGACTCAATCATTTAACTGTTAAAGTCCGCCCCAATGAGGTTTAAACGCTTACTAAACAAAACCGTTAATTAAACGTTATCAACGCCATTCCAACTGAAATTATCGTTGATTGACCAAATAATGAATAATCACTCATTTGAATGCTTGCATACAAGTTATTTTGGAATTAGCAGATTTAAAGTAAGTGACCGATTTTAAACTAATTAATTTAGATTTTATTATTTATCGTATAAGTTTATTTTTAAAATCTTAATTAAACTCCATGGTATTTCCTCTACGATGCCCTTAGTCTCTTACTTAAGCCCCATAATTATAAAAAGTTCATCCTATACATATCGCAAAATATTTTGGAACAACTATTGTAATCACAATATACATTTTAGTTCGACGGTTCTGTGTTCGATTCCCGCTCGGGAAACGCATTATATAATTTTCATTTCCTGGCGTTGAGTTCCGCCACTCAACTCGCAATGCCTCATGATCAGTTGAAAGAGTAAAACGAAATATCTTAAGAGTAGGTTTCCTCTGCCTACCCTGCTACATGCGGGATACAAGTGAAGCTGAAAAAAAATACTATGGAATTACCACCATCAAAAACCATCATATTTAATCCAGAACGAGACCCTATAACAAATATTTCTAACAATAATACAAAAATCTTGATAATTATAATAATAATATAATGTAGGAAGATTAATAAGATTTCATCTAACACATTCGTATCACAACAAACCAATATAAACTCGATCCCACATTCACCTACCATGTCTCAAGATTACCGATTAGCTGTCATCGTATATCGAACACGATGCTGTTTGTCGATAGCACAACAATGGGGACTAGCAAATTAGACGGTGGTAATAAAACATCTTAATGAGATATTTCGTACCTGATAAAATATTGAGGGGCGATATTAAGAATGAGTGATTGTGACACTAGTATGAATGACGGTCGTGGGTTCGATTTCTACTCAGGAGACTGAATCATTGTTAGAAATAATCTTAAGTAAAAGTCTTAATATAACTTTCTGCCTATCTTAATATAGAAAAGAAGCAAGGCAGGTTAAAGTTTAAAAAAAATAGAAAAAAAAATAGAATATTTGCATAACGTATAGCACTCACCACGTACAAGATTTGAACCCACCTTATAACTTATGTCTCGTGTTAAACATAAGCCATATTAGTTTTTTTTATAGCACTTCCTACTTTCACCTACTAAATTCAATTCACTGAAGAGAATTTATAGCCACAACGAGCCTTAGAGACTATCTAGACTAGCGTTTATAAAGTAGACTTGAGAGTTTAACACAATTTTTACTAGCAAACTTTACTGCGAGGGACCGTGCATATTGCATAACCAAATGTGTAAAAAAAAATATGGGAACTTAAAAGAATGATATTATTAAAGGTCGATAATGATCGTTCAAGTTAAAAACTGTGTTGTAATCTTTAACTACCTTCCCCAGAATTTTTAATATAATTCCATAATTTTTTCTTGTCTTTCTTTTAGTATGTTTTAATTAGTGTCCTGCAATATGAAATTTATATTGTATTAAATTATTTTAAGAATGTGGAGGGGACAAAAACGTAAGGAGACTATAACTTATAATCAATTAAAATGTTTTTTAATATTAGTACTACTTAAACATACCTGCATGTACCTACATGTTACATAGTCGTCTACACATTTATTTTATTAAAAATGTGAAAATATTAATTGGAATTGGAATTAATATATATTTAAAAAACACGTTTTTTTATATACTTGCTATACATACAATGTGTTCGGAGCAATAAATTGTGCGTATGAGCCTAAACTCGAACGGTTTTCTAGTTCTGACGAATATTAAGATCGTGGCTTATTGTAGCTAAGCATGATTGCAAAATGTCATGATCATACATATATTACAAGCGGGTAAAATTCAGTTTCTTAGATTTTACTATAGTTAAACGCCGACTTTATAAAAATGGTTTCAAAATTTATTACAACATATGCAATAACCATTGTAAAAATTATAATTAGTCAAGTAATATAAACAGAGAAATATTTTTTTTATAAATATGTATAAATCTCTATTTACCTATGATAAAATTTGTCGCAAAGCATATAAGCATCGGTGGTTCAGTGGTAGAATGCTCGCCTGCCACGCGGGCGGCCCGGGTTCGATTCCCGGCCGATGCATTGGTCATTTTTGATATATATATTTTTACTATAATTATGCTAATTTTTTTTTATAAATAATAGATAATATTTCGTATTTTTTTTATATTTATGCATTTTTTAGGATCTTTTGTGACATCTTCATTTTAATATAATTAGTCATAGGTATAAAATATATAATTACAATTGTTTTTTTTTATACGGATAAGGATGTAAATCTTTTTTTGTACGTACATCAAGGCTTCCTACGCACTGTACGGTTAATTCATAATTTCAACTGCTAAATAAATTAAAAATCACTCGCACAATATCTTTTATTTTTAATTATAGAAAGAAATAAATATATTACACCACACAAAAGAAAGTTTAAAAGTAAAACATTTTGGTTGAACTCTGACCACAAAACCTTAATTGCCCCGGGTTATTTTCACAAAAACTTCAAAAGAAGCCGACGGCCATTGTGCCGCTTGACTTGAAAATAAAAATCGCGCCGTGGTTCTGTATTGTAAATATATGTATAATAAAATATTAAACTTATTTGATAATTTTTATATTGTGTTTTAATAAAGTTTTTTTTTTATATTATATATTAACTTTCTTCTTTAAATAAACAATGTGGATATGGATGGTACAAGGATGATTATTTTTACCTCACGCTATTTCCCGTATATGGGTAGAGGAAACGTAACGTTAGGACACTCCGTTTTCCACGTATAGCCCAATTTTCGAGACATCGTGCTGAGTAGCGCCTTTTCTTATTACTTGAGCAAAGAAATGAAAATAATTCATTCAAAGTGAGATTGCGAGATTCAAGCCTACAGCTGTCGCGTTTAGAGACTCTGCCGCTACCACTACGGCCTCTATATAAATCTTTATGTAAAATTAAGTATGTCAAGTAAAATAGCAATTAAGTATTTCAGCGCTTGAGTCCGTTCTCTTATACTAATATACGTACCTATATAAGGAAATAACAATTATAACGATATTATGAATAGTAATACCGTTTACATACTTTTTTTCATAGAACTATTTATATATATTTACTAGACTAGTTACTCAAATTATATAAGTACTAAGACACTTCATTTACCCAAATTCACACAAAGAGCTATTCAATTTCATTAATATTCACAGCCAATAAGGGAAATATGCAAACATTTTAAAATGAAACTTTGCACGGAATCCAAATACCTTGGCTTGGTCCATACATACATTCATATGTATACTACACATCCCTATTATTAAGCACGCATCTTGTAATTTCGTATCCGTTAGTCATTATACGTACGTCCATTTTACGCCTTTGTACGCATCGGTCAATTCCACAATAATGCTACATACATTCTTTTGTATGATTCCCACATAAAAATGCATTGAAATTGGAACGATTAATGTAAAACAAGCTGTTGTATTTTCCGCAATAAAGGTTTTGTATGTAATAATTTTTTATCTGTTCATAATTATCAAAACACCTACGTATGTTTCAAAACAAGTAGCTTTTACGCTTTTTAGACATCTTTTTATATATGATGAAAGAGCCATAGATTATTTATACTTCAAGTTATATCCCGCATTTATCAGGCTAGGCAGGGAACCTGGGAACGTTCCTTACCATTTCTTTATAAATTTGGAAGCATTGCGTGTTGAATGGCGGTACTCAACGCCACAGTTGGCCTAGTTACCAGAGCGAGAAAATGTAAATACAAAATATTTAATTTCCTTGAGTGGGAATCTAACCCACAATCTGTGGCGATTACAGTCGCACGTTTGTACCTCTATGCCTTGGCGTAGCTTCATTATACATTTACAGGCATTATAGTAAAGTCATCATAGCGCAGTGGACCAGTGACTCTGAACGCGATGGTTATGAATTCGATCCCCACTCAGAGTGATGATTATAAAAAATAATCACTATTATTTTTATGGTCTGGTGAGTTCTACCAGTGGATGTCTCGATAATTTGCCAATTATACATAAAAAGTTTGAAATCAAGAAGCTGCGTAGTTATATGACAAAATATTAAGTTGTATTGGGTTCATTTAGTAGGATTGGACTGAAGATGACAAAAAATTGATAAAAAAGTTATTCTAGTTAGTTACCGCTGTAATAAATTTACATGTAGTGGTTTTTTTATTAAATAGTATACAAATTATGAATTATGTTCCGTTTATACTAAAGTGCACACGTTTATACAGGGAATATTATTATAATAAATAAATAGGCAAAAAGAAGCAAGTATGCTAGAATTTACTTGTAAATAACTTAGTTTGATTATATATTGAACATGAACTTAGAATAGAAGTTTGTAAATAAAACAATAAATACACCAGTTTTTTTATACCTAAAAAAAGACTAACAACTGTTTTAATGAGGTTTAAATAAAATTCTTTTAAATTTGGTTTGACAGATCTCATATAGTTTATGGAAATAAGAGTTGCTAAACAAGTAATAACATCGCATCAACTGTGATGAAAACATACAAAGATAAAAATCTACGCAAAACGCACATATACTATTAAATTTTAAAAATCAGTTAAATTTACAAAGTTAATCTTTATTTTATAATATTGAGGTAATCAAATTTTGCTTTGAGAAAATTTTACCGATACATTATTAATGTTATACGACTTTACAACAAGAAATTTCTTCATTTGGATTAAATTCTTACTAACAACGTCAAAAAAAATGTATGATTACTCCGCTCTTTGGTAAACATTTGTTTTCAAGTACTGTGAACTTTTTAACTGTTAATTCATGGATTGTAATGTGAAAGATTCTGAAATTGCGTTGTCACGTTAACCAAAAATTTAACGTTTATTTGACCTTAAAAAATTAGACTTATAATTAATTTATATTTGGTCACATACAAATACTAACAAAACACATACTATTAAAATGACTATAAAAATTTACTACCTGATATTATTAGCTATTTCAACAATTATCGAAATGCTATTGACATCACTTATCGATGCTTTTTAATACCACACATATGTACGATTGGTTGAAATAAAAAAAAACTATACAATGTATATAAATAAAAAAATAAAATACAAAATTTTCATGTAAAAATCAAACCACAAGAAGGGCGCGTCCAAAAATTATTCTCGTATTCACTCATTACTCGTGTTTAAACTCTGAATTTCGAATAAAGTTGACTCAATTCGTATTCATAAAGCGGGAACCCAGAAACTAATATAAAACGTAAGCGGGGCTTATTACTTAAAACTTGTGAACATTTCAAACGAATAAATTGCTTTAAGTTTGTATGTTTCAAAACTATTTCAATAGCTCTCGTCGGCTATTTAAGGTGTTTTGAAGATTCTTGGACTCTTATTGCCTCCATGATTAATATTTTAGCTGTTTTAACATTGTATACCCAATTTGACGACAAATTTGTATTTATTTAAGTAAATTTACTTTAATTTTATTTAAATTTTGTTTAGTTTCTTGGAGATCAAGGAATTTAGAAAATATGGTTACTTTTCGTTTATTTATTTATAAAGAAACTGTTAAGTTTGTACGCACAAAAATTTTAGAAACTTTTATTTTAGATTAGAATTTAGAAGTTACATAAATCTGTTATGGACAGTTTCAGTCGACTTTTTTCTATCACACATTATTGCTAAAATCTTTATTATTATTGAAAAAACAGCAATTAACTCTTTACAATGTTGTTCTCTAAAAAAGCAAGTCATTCTAGTGTAATACGATGTTTGGGACGTGAGGGCACGTGTCCATCACTGTTAGAGATCTTGACAAACTTGAAGTGTCACTGCGCTTTGACAGATGTCAAATAAAGTGTAGATAAAGTGCGCGGTGCTTGACGGTTCCGGTTACTTTGCGTCGTTGACAGACCATTTCTTATTGGAGAAATATTTGTACTCTATATTTAGTAGGTTTATACAAATAAAAATTTACAGATAGCAGAGACTACAGTGAAATTAAATCCATTTTATCAGTGTAGTACATAAAATCATTAAGTATTTCAAAGGGATAAAGGTTCTACAAATAAATTTTATAACTATTACAACAACAATAGATTGCACTATATCAAGACATAATAAACAAGCAATGAAACCCACTTCCTAAAACAAACGCACAAAGGCACTTTAAATGATAAACTGAAGTATTAGAGTCATTTAAAACACCTACATTCGTGGTCACTCAAAATTTTAGTATTCTTTAAGTATTATTTATTTTTAGATAACGCGGAGGTGTAATGCTAGTTTAGATAAAAATAAGTTTGTTCTTACATTCTCAAACCCCAATAAAAGGTTATTATTAGTTCACCGAAAGACCATCAGTAGGTAAATAAAGATAAAACGTATGGTGTAAAATTCTTTTCCATATTGGTTTAGTGCTATTTAACCCAATGAATAAGCGATAAGAATACCATAATAAGTTCTTTGATTTTCGCGATAAGATAAGATAAGAATACCATTTTATTTTCAATAATATTAAAATTTTGTCTTTATCAGTAAAAAGAAAGGATGCATAAAAGTATAATTTCTGTCATACATCATGATTACGGGCATGATATTTTTATGTGTAATATAGCAACATGCATGCAACATTTAAAAAAAATACTGACTAGACAGGTTATCTATCTGTTTATATTAAACTCAAAGTGTAACACGATATATTATAATTAAATTTTATCATATAAATCTATATGTAAAACAAACATGAGTCCCAAAATTTTGAATAATAAATGACTACAACTACTCCAATTCGAGTGTATTTCAAGCAAAAACAAGAAATCATTCAACGTAACAAATGGGACGGGGATATTTAAGCCGACTCTTCACTTCGTATCCGAAACTTGCCACACAAAAAACACGGCTATTCCGAAATCCCTGTAAAATATTCCCACAAATAAACATTAGCTGTCACAGAACATCGTTCCGTTATATTTAGAATCACAGGGGCGTTCAGATCAGATTTTAATGGGCGAAATACATTATTCAGCTATACGAGACGAACGCGTCAAATACTAGATTAAAAATGTAAACTTCTGTAGTCAAGATTGACTGGATATCTTTTAACGTAACGGTCTATTTAATGAACTATTTTTTCTACTTTGTCTTTTGTCTTAACATTATCTCTATAAGCTTATTTCTTACTTTTCTTTTAAATTGCCGCATGTTAAATTTCATTTGTAGGCATAATCCTTGTTTTACATTTTCTCGATGCCAGCCCCATTACATCTCGAAAGACCAACAAAGGGAGAAAGTTCTTTTTAATTTTATCTTAATGGTTGCTGAAAATAATGTTTGCTCTTACAAAAATTAAGTCATGCTCCAAAGATATTATGCAAAGGAGAGCACAAAGCCGGGTAAACGAGCAGGCTAATTGTTCGGACAACCGGATGTGACGGACCGGAAAATGGTAAGGAAATACTCGACGGCTAGAGGAAGCCAAATATTTAATCCCCGAATTATTTTGTCAATTTCCGTATAATTGTTTATGGTGTAATAGATATCGTATTCATCAGGTTTCTTGGTTATATGTATGGGCTAAGAAAACACAAAAGCAGATCATTAGCAGCGATGTCAGAGGCCAGTTTTTGAATATCCGTTTACCAGGAATATAACTGATTTTAATAATTTTAATAGGCATCAAGATTTATTTAAAATTCTCAACTGTTTTCTAAATTTATGACGAATATATAATTTTAACTTGGTCGTCAGCGTTCAATTTATTAATTTAATTAATATTCTTAAATTTATATTTATTTATTTACACATTATCTAGCAATATAGCAAATATATAATTACTTTTCAAGTTTTACAGAAAACCAACAGCGTAAGATTCATGAAGTTCATCTTTCAGCATATTTTTTGCCACTATAAGATTCGTAAATCATTCTTTTGTAAATCATTCTCTTCGGTACGTGTGTAAATAACATACGTGTATATACCTACTAAGCTTTTCAAAGTTGTCACAATTAAAATTCTGTTAAATCTATTGAAAGTCCTCAAAAATACAAATGATATATTATTATAGCATAGCATTAGTAAAGCAGGAAAAAGCACCTAACATTTTTGTGTAAAGTGAAGAAATAACAACTCAAAGAATTCGTAAGCCTGCGTACTCAGCTGTAATAAGGTTGAAAAATTCACGAACAAATTCAATCAAACGCTTCAATAATAAAATGAGAGGGACCATCTATCACGTTCGGAAATAGGTCGATCCACACGGAGTTCTTTAAAACGGTCTCTTCAACGAAATGTGGATCGGTTTTAACTACATTACCGTTTGAAATGGAGGTCATGGGAAAATTGGCTTTACGGCTGGTGAAACGAAATTTGACTATCGCTTGAGTTCGCTGAGCGCTTACGGTATCTCATGACCTGCGACCCAAGATAGCAAATGTATAGATTAGGGAAGCACTTCAGTTGAGCGACATCTGTACATCTGATGACTGAGATAAACGCTCGCTTTAAATCGCTGTCTTAAAATGTTCAGGAAGAAGGCAATGCAAGATCTTAATACGTCGTTCTTATGTTCATGTGTACATTTCTTTTTTGTTTAACATAAACATAACTAATGGCTTTTTATTGTGTCTTTTTTTATCTATATAATGTTTACTCACGAGAAAAATATACAACAATTCACTACAATTTAAAATTGGTTGGTCTAAAAACAATCTCAAATTGCAGTGAATTGTTGTATGGCTTACTTGTATGAGCAATCGGTATTTTATTTCTGCAATATAGCGGGTGAGTAGGTGAACACTTAATCTAAGACAAACAGCTTAAATTTCATATATACAGAAAACATTATCTGTTTCGGGACTGAACTGATGTTTTACCAATCTACTGATATTAGTACAAAGAGACGGCAAAAACCCAAACATCACAAAGTTAATTACTGTTCAAAACATATCAATAATAGTACAAGAGTATATCTAAACAAACTCCATGCTCAAAACATGTTCGAACATAGGATTATAGTGAAGCCTCTTATTAGTAAAGGATACCTTTAGGCCTTTTTACCTTTTAGTAGAGCTTCGATAGCGAGGTTTACATATGACATATGACTATTTTGTAATAAAAATAATTCAATATTAGAACCCTATTTTTCACCTTTTTATCTGCAACTGTGTAGAATATAGGTAGAAACGAACGAACGAATATTTTTTTAACAATTGAATGATTTTTCTGAATATACAGCGTCACAATCCGTTACTCTGTAAAATATAACCTATACATACACAAGCAAAAACTACAGTGCGTTCAAAACCAACTAACATGTTAACTGTGGTATACATTTCAATGATTTTTAATATAACACTGTCAATCTAAAAAAGTGTTTCATGTTTGAACAAAGAGTTGCAAGTAATTTATCGCCTAATGCAAACCTAAGTAGATAATTTATGGTCTCCACGAAAAAGGGGTTGACAACCCCTGGTCAAGAAACAGCAAATAGTTTTTACCTAGTTAGAGTTAAAGTTGCAAATGGTAGTTTTTATTTATCGTGTGTTCATTTCACGCGTATAAAATGTAATAAGCTTTATAATTCTGGAGTGCAATTTTTTTCATATATTGTTAAAGGAGAATAGACTCTAGTTTTCGTGTAAAAAGGTTCTATTTTGTTATTGTGTTATGGCCAAAATTTTTGCAAATGTCGTATGAATAGAAACGATAGAAGCCCCATTTCGGTATAGGGGGTGAAGTTAGCAAACACCGTGTTGTTACCCCATAACATGCAATATTTATTGCAGCTACTGAACTTGGGGATATATTATGAAAATGCAGATGTTGATTCAAAATTTATTCGGTTGTATGAATTATGTGTACTTTTAATATAACTTTCGTTTTCTAATTAAAAAAAATTTAGAAATAAAAAAATTTAGAGCTTTAAAATATAACTAACTATTTCTTGTCATAAATACATTAAGCATCATAATCTAAATATGTATATGTGGCCGTCGGGGTGCAGCAGCACAGCGTCTGGCTGTAAATATAAAGATTTTGGGCTCGATTCCCACTTGGGAGAATATTATGTATATATATATTTTTTTTCACTCTGGTAATAATATAAAGAGACGTTGAGCCCCGCCACTTAATACACAATATCTCAAAATTTTGGCGAAAAGTGAAGAACGGAGTTTCTTGACACCAACGACAGTATATGGGGTGAAGCTAAAAAATATACTATCTAAAATACTACTATTCAGAGCGCGGCATTAGCATTTAACGCCTCTTCGTGGGAGCGGAGTATCTAGGGTCCTAAGTTCAATCCTGGGTCGAAAGCTTGTTTTGCTTTCTAAACGAGTCTCTGGGTGATAACAATTGTTTGATATTGGCAACGATGCAAATGTTTGGCCTTTGCACTGATGTGGGACAGTAATTGACTTTATGTCCCTAATAGAGATGGCAATGTGGATAGAAAACATCAGCAAACGTTCGAAATTCCTATTATTCCTATCGTAAGCTTAGTTGAGAAACCATTTAAATATTTAGTAGATAACTAACGTTATTTACATTTTCTCGCGTACTGTAAACAATTCGGCTTATTTAATCGTTTAGCTTTGAACGTTATAATATGGATTATAGGACTTAATTAACCACATAAAAGTCGCTGCGCTGTTGAAAAAGTTATGTAATCTTAACTATTAAAATGCTGATCAAAATCAAGTATTCACTACAGCAGAGGAAGTTCAGACGTACTCCACTAAACACGACTGTTGTAAGTTCTAATTTGTTTCCAATTTAATAGTATAGAGCGGCGTTAAGTTCCGCCAAATATTTGTCATTCTTTAAAAACGCGCAATTATTAAGAGAATGTGTAATATAGGCAAAAAATATAATATTAAAAGGGTCCCTTAACCTACTCTTCTGGATCGCAAGTCCGAGGCACTTCAATTAGCTCGTTACCCTGAAACTTGCTAGCTTCTGTACTTGCACTTTAATAAATGGAATGATGTATGAGTATTTTCTCCTGAACAAAATAATAAAATTGTTATATTAAGCACAATAACAACTCAAAGCAAAATTAATTCAATCTTCGCGTGTTAACTTCTACTAGGAAAATCGCATCACAGATATTGATCATAGTTTTTTAGAACAAGTAGTTATTGCCCAAGTTCACGAGTTATGATTGTGATGACGGGGGAGCGAGGGCTGATGTTTCATTCTAAGAAACTTTGCCATTTTCACGCGATAAATAGCAACTTTTATTTCGCTCACTGCCGCTTCTTATTCCGGCGTATCATTAAACTGACGTTATTTTCTTTCGTGATCTGCTTCGACGTTTTAGTATGGTAATATACACATTTGATTTATTATTGAACGCTACTTTTAATATTTATATGTTTGCTTATTTTTTATTTCTTGTTGTTTGTAGGATATCCGTGTTTAACTGCTATATATCATATAATGTAAGCAGGTCGTAATTTAGAATTTTGTTATTTTTATAAAAGAATTAAATTTAAAGCCGTCAAACTGGTGACTGTTGTTTACTATTTTCATTTTTTTTATAAAGGTAACTAGACAAAGGGCGGCGTTAAATTCTGCCATTCAACACGCAATGTATCGAGAATTAGACGAAAAGTGAGTAACGGAGTGTCTTAACACTATGTTTACTCTGTCTGCCCTTCTAAATGCAATTGTTTGTAAATCTTTGCTCGTTGAAGTTTAAAATGAATACTTAACTATAAGTATATATATAAAAAATATATAAAAAATATAAAAAAGGGAATATATAAAAAAGAGTTTTTACGCCTAAATAAAAATTATGTAAAAATAATGCGTTTTCGGACTAATTTATAATCCTTTTATAATTTCCTATCCTTACAGTAAAATAAAATCAAATTTATATAATTATCCTCCAGACAATCTTTAGAATTACTTAAGAAAAAGGCGATTTTAGACCTCACACAAGTGGCACCCAAGTTGAAAATTGTTATCAAAGACAGTAGCAATTAATGAGTCAAAATATAGAGTTTTGTTGAGCGAATGAGTCTGAAACTCGTCCCATTAAAACTTATTACATCCTGTAATAGATCCTCGGGAATCAACTGAGCCGTTGACACAAGCCAGATGTAAGGACCACTCGAGAACTTGCTTAAAGTTCGTAACAAACTGATTTCGGTTTAAGGGCGCTTCTAGGATCGAAAGCTCAAAAAGTAAGTTAAATTATGAAATTTCTGTTCATATTTATCAAGTGCTAATTATATTATTTTATAGGTACAAGTATTCAATGCTTATTCGAAGGAAGGAATTACTTCCATTTACCCGCTCTGTAATGACAAACTGCGGCATTGAGTTTTGCTATTCAATACAGCCTATTTTAAAAACATTGTATGTACAATGGTGGAATTTAACATTGCAATTCAACTAAGCAACAACTAACAAATAATTATCGTGGTTATAATAAAAAAAATCTACTGTTATTATTTAAATAAATATTTGCATAAAATAAAAACTACAGCAATGACTTAAACTGACAAACATCCAAGCCTTTAATTTTAAAGTCATCAGACATGAGCCCGAGTCGTTCCAACAAAATGAGTATTGTGATACGTAATGAGCGCAGCTTGCAGCGGAACCGACCGCAATGTTTCTTGTAAAAGCTCCACTCTCTATACATCTACTTCGTTGAATATAATCATTTCTGGAGCTTTTGTGTGATAAGCTATTGAAGATATGAGACATAATAATGTTATTGTGTATAAAAACTGTTGCTTTTATTTGTTTTAATTAACTTTTTCACGTTATGTTGTATTTTTATATCAAATATAATATTTATTCGTTAACGTACTGAAATTCATGTTGTAGATCATTATATCCCATAAACCCATATGAAGATCCTAACAATTTAAGCTGTTAAATAAAGGAAACAAATTAAAACGAGAAAAAGCTGAACTTCTACTTCGAACAATCTTTTAGTACACATGAGATAAATGAGAAATCCTAATACTTTTTTTGATGATGGTTTACCCAATGTACAAGTCTGTACCAAAATTCAGCTCTGTGTGTTTTTTTTGTTATTTTATAGTTATTTTTATAACTAACTTGATCGGACTAAATGCAACTTTGGCGCCATATACCTGATATCAAATGTCACAAGAACTGTATGTAAAACTACTTATTTGTATAAAATGGGATGAATTTTTTTTTCGAGTTTCTCAAACTGCAGTTCGAAGAAAATTAAATTCATTCATTAGATACCTATGCTTTTACGTATCTAAATTTAATATATAGCAAGAAATATTATTACAAATATAAAAGAAAGTATTAGTATCATTCATATAGATATAAACCTCGAAAAAAAGACCTCTATGGAAAAAACGAGGTTTTTTTTAATAAATATTTGACAAGAATAATAAATCCATAAACTATAGACGCATTGAGAGTAACTAAAACAAACGAACGCGATGCCAAAGACCGCAAATGTTGACAGAGCTATACAAACACGCCTTTAGTGGCTTGCCTGCAACCCACTTCGTTTAGTTTTAACTTTTCTGTGTTTTTGCTAAAACAACAATAAATAACATATGAAAAAGTAATATAAGGAGTAAATTAGATAGATAAAACGGAGTGCTATTTATTTCTAATCCACATCTCTTTCTAAAAAGGACGGAACATACAATATGGGTGAAGATTAAAGATAAGTATCATGTCAAAATCAAAACTTTAGTTCTTTTTCACCATCCGCCATCTGTATAAAAATAGTGATTTCAATGGCTTCAATTGTTGTTAAACAGAAGAAATTTTATCTTTCTAAGTCAGCTTCTTGGATAAGAACTTACATGTTTCGTAGATATAGTACAATATACCTATACCTATAATAATGATTATCATATTTATTCGGCTACATTTAATAAGTTGTAATTTAACATTAATATCAACAAATCAATTTAATTTTTGTTAAAAATTCGCCATACAAAAACAAAATTGGCATATTTTTTACTTTCTTCTTTACAGGGCTCGTTAATAATTGACCACCAAACATAATTAACCCCTTAAACTGCCGCTGAATAATACTGAATTTTGTGTAATTGGCAGAGGTGATTGTCGTTGTAATTATCAATTCGGCTTCATTAAATTTTTGTTTCAGTAAAATTAAATTTCTTAAAATTACTTTTGATTGTGTTTTCATATTTAAAGTTTAAATTACGTCAATTTGTATTTAAACGAGCACTTTTGAGTAGTAAATCTTACTTACTTCGAGATTTCTTTTAACAAAGATATTTATTTCTATTACTAGGGCAATTTAATTTTTTTAAATAATTGTCATGTTACTTTTCATTAAAATTATCAATTTTTTTATTGTTATATACTAACATACTATGAAAATTCTTCATAAGCAATCCCGCCGGCTAAAAATTTCAACGTACCTAGCTAAACGATATGTGAATTCAAATCTCTTTAAACTTAATGAATGTACATTAAGAATTACTCGAGGATTGGTTGGTTGCCTGATAAGGCGCCTCGTCAGAAGCTTTCAATCACAATTCTATTTTAAAAAAGTGAAACGTAGAAGACAAAATGACTTGTCTGAAAATCATAAATTCTAAATACTTTTCGTTAGATTAGATTTATGCAATACACTTATAATTTCTCAAATAAACGTAACTTGACAAGAAACCAATTTTGCGGAAAAGAGCCGGAAAGAAACTCAACAATTAATATTTTATATAAAAGAAAAAACTCACAATATACATCCATAAACATTACACACAGAAGTATTATTTGCAGGAAACTAGTAGTGGCACACAGGCAATAGCGTGGGGCTGTAAACGCGATATTGTTTTTGGGTTTGATTCCCACTCGAAGAAATGAATAAATTTAATGTTTCAATTCCTCGCTCTGGTAACAAGTCAAACCGCGGTTAAGTTCCGACAGTTCTGAAAGCGCCTTCAGAATTCAGCGGCAAGTGAGAAACGAAAGAATCTTAATGGGAACAAAGAGTCATAATACTAGGTCCTTCCCGCCTACCCTGCTATGTGCGGGATACAGCGTGAAGCTAAAAAAGCATTACACAAAACAACAACAATGAACATTAAACTAGACTAACATAACACAATATGTGCAATCAAAAAGAAAGGTAAATGTAGTATGCAAAATGATAATAAATATTCTTTATACAAAATAATAGAAAGATGTCGTAACATAACATTCAGTGGAACACATCAAAAAATCATTTGTCGGTGCATTGTCGCTAACTTTCAAGATAACTAGCAAAGCGTCTGCTCGAGTCGGTTAAGTTTCAAGAGATATTGTTCCTTTTTTATTAGTTTAGGAAACGTTTACGGAATTTTCACTAGATTTTCTCGCCTACTACACTTTAAATAGGAGAAAAAATTAAATTATTCTGCATTACCAAATTTTTTACATTTATTATTTCTATTATAATATTAAATCAAACTCAGTAGAACTTGATTTTTTTGAGTAAAAACAACTCAACCCATTTCAGGTAGTGCTTATGATAAAATAAAGACCTTTAATATCTGCCTTGAAATTCAATCATTTTAATGATCACAAGTCATTTACAGAATATGCAGAAGTCGTAGAGCGAGTTATATTTAAGAATGAAAAAATATATAAATCTTCTAATTTCAGTTCATTTCATGAACAAACGCGAAAGATAACCATATAAGTAGGTACTATGTTAACTTCAAAAAATCACTGAAATTTAAACCTGCTCCTACTTCCCGTTAGAAGCAGCACTATTACACTAAAACACGCAAGAGATAAACACAGATAAGTGTTCTACGACAAACATAACGCACAAATAGCGTTGGTCTTTATACAATGAGTCATTCAAAATGTTTGCATTAAAATATCAACAACTGACGTTTGGACTTCAGTCTGCATAATATTTGTAGGCCGTCTGAATTTATACCACTACATACATATCTAAACTTATATTTTAAAGCTATAATGTTTATTTGTTTGAATGGGCTAATCTCATGACATTCGAATTAAAAATATTAACACACGATATTGTTAGAGTTACCTATGGCACACTGTTACTACGTGCCATGTGTCATATACGACAAAGTCATCCATTTGACCACGGTCTTGAGACCGTAGGAAAAAGCTGATTTAAAGTGACAATATAAAAAATAACAAAGCTATAAATTACAGTATGCAATTATGACAACTGATGTCTTGCAAATTATCCTTTA